>BGPR01010157.1:0-28216 GCA_013235015.1 Araneus ventricosus
TTCATTCGGTAATTCCCCCTTTTCATTTCAATGCAACTTAGTAGAGTTCTGATGCTCTTTGATTTACTTCTGATGATCTACTGCTCATTTCATCGCAATTAGTGCCTTATCAGCCAGTTATTCGAGCGAAAAATGTATGGTTTAGGTAAGTTTTATAGATTGTATTAATTCTAGATTTACATTAATATCAAATATATTATACTGAGATTTATCACACAGTCTAATATCTTTCTAAATGTCAGATATTATTTTCAACTAGAAAATCACCCGTCATGGTATGACGGGTGCAAATTGCCTCTTCATTGGAGATTTACCGTCAAATCTGACGTGCTTAAATGGATATATATATGAGAGAAAAATGTTTAACATTGATTGAAAGCAAATAAAATAAACATATGTTTTATGACAGGAAATATTTTTTTATTTACATATTATTTACATATTTCTTTATTCAAAAAACCTCTTGGTGAACAACATTCAGTGTGAAGTATTTTTCGTTGTTTAACAATTTTCCTTGTACTTCAGGTGTCTTTGTGTAAATTTTAACGTTGCCAAAAATATTATCAAATGATATCATCACGATTGCACTAAATAATTAGATGCATCGTGGCGTCCAAACTATATCACGCCCATGATATACCACTGACGTAATTTACTACTCTCTATTAAAAAACGGAAATTAATTTGAAATATACGATTAATATAAATTAAAATTTCTCGGGAACTATTGATCATAGCGAGATAAATTTTATATCAATCGGTAGAAAATTTTATTTCACTATTTTAGAGCTATTAAATTTAAAATTAGAACTATAATTACTCTTTTAAATTTAAAATTACTGAAATTTAGGTTCTCTAACAATGAAATAATGCTGTTTAACGTCTCGCAGTGCTATGGCGCGAGTTTTATTGTTAGTGACGTCAGAGCGTTACCGAGAGATCTGGGCTATTATTTTAGTAATACTTATAAACAACCGGGAAAGAAAGTGATATTTTAAGTTGCCAGACGTGTCTGATTTTAAATTTTTTTTATGGTTTTGTTAAATAATTTACCGGATTTTTCCGAATTTTTACTTATGTTTAAATGAAATTTGTTCAAGAAGGATTAATTTTATCTTATTTTCAGAAAATTAGCTTCCGAAGAATTCTCCTTAATTTTTACAAGACAAATCAGTTATAGTCACCCTATCTCATTTGACAGATGTTTTGGATTGTATCGAATTTACCACAAATAGCTCATATTAAAAATAATGAACTAGATTTAATTTTTAAGAATTTAGATGAAAAAAGTTTAAATTAACTTCCAATTTTAGTTATAAACTGACGAGACGTTCCGGATTTGAATTAAATATCTTGGATTGTGACACTTATCAGAAAATAGTTAATATTAAATAGATTTAATTTATAGTCATAAAATATAAGTATTTAATATTTTTTCAAAGGAAAAAATAGTCATATATCTTAAGAAGAGTTGTATTATTTTCCTAAACGAGACAAAAAAAATTCTAGATGATAATACAATTATTAAATGCTATAATATCTATAAAAGAAGAAAAAATATTTGTAGAATTGTATTAATTGATGTAATAGGTTAATATATTTACTTTTTTCTACTTAGATAATATTTATGTATATTTTATATTTTATTTTGTCACTTAACAAGCAACACCACCTATATCAATTTTTTGAAATTTCAAAGAGGAAGATTCAAATGAATTTTTCGCTACTAGTAACGAGTATTTCTAAATTTTTTTTCAGAAGATAAAAGAAAAACGAGGTAGCGCTAAATTAATTCATAAATTAACTGAGTGCAGATGAATTCCTTACAAATAGTGTTATGTAAGGTTTGTTATATTATATAAAGTTATTTTATAAAGTATTATTTATATTTTTAAAAAATATTATATAGTTTTTAAAATAAATAATATAAGAACTTCAAATAAAGCTAAATGGAGTCAAATCATGTGTCGTCACAATCACATGGCGAAAGTAGCTGTGCATGTCCTGAGCAAATACATCCACATCATTCAGTGAGTATGTATGTGCCAGACAGATCCGCTTTGTTAACAATATCAATCCCCTTTCCGAGTGGAAAAATTGCGTCTTCTTTTCGGATTTCGATTAAAGTAAAGGGAAAGAGAAAAACAATTGCCGTAAGAAAACTTTTTATATTTTCCACTTAACAATCTGAATTACCAAGAACTATAAAAATTCAAAAAGGATTTCTTAAACGTTCACCAGTCTGTAAAATGTGTTTTTAGTTTTAGAGCTTTATTTTTAGTAATATTTATGTCCCGTTTTGAAACAACTCGGGGGCTACTTTGGGATAAACCTGGTAATTTTGAGTTGTGGTCGGAAGACGAGGACGACATTTGAGTTGACAGCCCCGTCTCCAAATTTTCGCGCAAAACCAGCCGGAGGACATTTGACATCGACGGATTTAGCATGCGCCCGAAATGCTTACACGACGGTTTTTCAGTTCTGATTTCTTGTCTGGGGCTTTTTTATTTGTACCATGGCATTATTTATAACATAGTTTTATTAGCACCATTTGTTTGGCCCAACCTAGACAAACCCTGCTCTTGCGCCATAAAACTAAACTGAACACAACGAACCAACATTATGCTTGGAGCTCTCCGGCCCCGAAGCCAAGACCTCACTGCCATGCCACCTCGGCCCCAGGTCTAATAACGCTAACTAACAAACTAGTTATGAAATTAATTAACAACTTAGTTAACAATTAGTAATTGTTAATTAAGTTGTAAAACCATTAATGTATTCATATTTTGAGGGAAATTAATTAAATATACTATTTGTTAAAACATAGCCAATACAATTTATATTGGACCTACTCTGATAGTGTGAATAAAACGATTAATAAGCAGAAAATCATATTTAAAAATATAAAGTTTGAGAACTAATAAAAAACCACAAAAATTTAATTTATATTCTTATATGCGAATGAAATTAATTTACCGAAGAGAACCTAAAGCAAAAAAAAAAAAAAAAAAATCAACGAAATTTTTTTGTATTTCCCTTGCGAAAAAATCATGCACAGTAGTGAGCAACATTCGTAAAACTTTGTCTTATCGTCTTTGTTTCCAGATGTTCAGATACCTTTAATTCTAATTTAATATATGTTTCCTATCATTTTCAATTCAGCATATTGGTTCAGTCAGTTTCAAAGATTCTGGTATTGTTACGAAAATCATCCGGTGGGTATATAGTGAATGTAGTCCAACAAGCGGGATAATGGAAAACGACGCTTTATTCCACGAATATTCCAGAAAACAAGATGTATACATGGAACAGCAGCAGAAATTAACAACACAAAAAAGCAGACATTAAATTACTAATAAATAATAGAAACAGCTCAATCAATAACTCTCAGCGTTTATCAGCTTACTAGCTCGCACTGCTAACAAGACTCCGAAGAGAAATTCCTTCATTTGAGCACCTCTGGTATATATTGCTTTCCGACAGGCTGTGATGTCACATGGAATTCTCCAGAATGATCTCCAGATCTCGATTACTAAGAAGGATAGGACCATAATTCTCGGATTTTCCACTTCATTTTACCACCAAAGTCATCCAAATGCTTGCCAAGTTTATCACCAGGGTCGAGGGTCATGGACTTGACATCTAATAAGAATCTCTATGAATCTCTGTTTTCAACTATAAAATTAACATAGCAGGTAAACTGTGTTACAGATTCGTTACAGTATCCAACTGCAGTAAAAGAAAAAAAATTATAAGTGTCAATTTTCTCTAGAGAAGAATTGTATAAAAATTTGAAAGGTGTTTCTTATTATAAGCAGATCTATTTAATTAATATAACCTAATTTCTACCTTAATTTGAACACTTTTGCAATTTTACTACTTGTCTCCAATAGTTAAAAAAAAAATTAAAGCGCTTTTTTTCTGGAGTTCTCTTTTTATTATATAAATTATTATAAAAATTATACTGTATTCTCTGTTTTTATTGTATAAATTTTTCCAACAGTTTTTTTTTAATGTTTAAATGGAGAATACTGAATTATAATAATTTTTTTCATTTCTATTTTTATAATAAAATAACAACAAAAAACACTAAATATTTTATCAGCAATATTGATCTCTTTATCTTAATTATTATAAAGGTGTATTTCTACTGGGTGAACTTTCTTTTTCTTTACACCGCTGTATAGCTCCGAAGTCGAAACCGTGAAGGTTCCATGTCAGTTGAATGGGCATACGCAGAATTATTTATTGAAAATCACAAAAAGAAAGGGAAATTGCAAAGTAAAGGCGACATCACAATACATACACTGTATGCAAAGTTTCTTAGTTATAAAGTATGAACTAAATGCTGATAATAAAAATATGAAACAAAACTTTATAGCCATAAAATGACATGAAAACATTACAGATGATTAAGATGGAATGAACAGCAGTAAATAAGTGCGTTAGTACAATATATAAATGAACATAAATTGATTGGGTTGATTTGTGTATTGTATTAGTGGAGAGAATAGGTACAAGTTATTGGAGGTGAGATGAACTTGGGTGGAGGTTAAGAAATTGTTCTGAGTCTGGATCTGTTGATAAAGGGATTCGTTTTCCTAGAGATAATTCACAGGGTTCCTTGTTTTAATCCTTGATAATTTATTTTTCTTCACTCTATTCCACCTGACTGTTTCGAAGTCCTGGGTGGGTGTGGTGTGGTGAGGTGAAAAGAAGCGGTGAATGGTCAGCTGGTAGCGTAATGGAATGGTTTGCTCACTTCCCCCACAGCCGCAGCAATCAGATTCTTTAATATGGAAGCGTTTGAAATATGAGGGGAATGGATCGTGGCCAGTGGTGAAGATTATGTCTTGTCTGTTCTAAGGAGCTAGGGTAAGGGAAACTTTTGGTAGGATTCGGTGGATGTTTCTTCCGGTTAAACCTCTGTCCCATTCTTCTTGCCAACACCTAAGACTAGAAGTTTTAATGATACATTTGAGGAGGCTTCTTGGAGCTGGATATTGATGGGGAGATCCTACAGATTTAACAGATACCTGCTTGGCTAAGGCATCTGCTGCCTCGTTGTCTTTGTGGGCCACGTGAGCTTTAATCCATCCGAGTTGAATGGAGGGGTGAATGCGTAGAATGGTTTGGATTTGTTGTGCTATTGGGCTTGTGGTTGAAAATGAGCTGTCCGCCTTTAAGCTCTACTCACTGTCACTCTATATCTTGACGTTGTTGTTGTTTTTGCTAGCCCAGATGCACGCTTCTTGGATGGCTAGAAGTTCTGCTTGAAAGACGGAGGGTTTTTTTTGCTCAGTTTGCCGAGCCATTGATGAGTGATGCTGTCGTTTTCGCAGACGCAGATGACAAAGCCGGTTTGTTCTTCGAGTTTGGATCCGTCTGTGAAGATATCGATCTTGATTGATGGTTGAAATTCTTTTTTGAAGGATATTCTGCTGTCTAGAAGAAGTCTGATGAGTGGATTTTTAAGTGGAAGCATTTGGCCTCGAAGTCTTCTGGCTGAAATGTATTTTGAAAATGGCTTGGCATATTAAGTCGAGTTGTTCTTATGTATAAGCTGCTTCTGCTTTGATGCGCAGCGGGAGAATTCCTTCGATTACTTAGAGTGCTGCAGTAGAGGTTGTGTGGAAAGCGCCAGTAATAAAAAGGAGAAATTTTCTTTGAATCGAATTCAGGATTCTTGATTGCCGAACTGAGAGGGGTAGGCCCAGGTGGATACTCCATGAAAAATCATTCTCTCGGCTATTGTGGAGTAGGGGCGGCGTTTGAATTCTTTTTCAGTCCCCATGTAGAGCCAGCAATTCTGTTCTGGTGGAAGTTAGTTGCTTTAGTTTTGAGGTTGAGAAGGTGAGGGCCTAGTTGAGTTATTATCTATGATAACATCGAGATATTTTAGAGACTGTTGATGCTTGACAGTGGCATTGTTCCATTTAATTGTTGGCCCATTAACTAACTTGTTGATTAGAATATTGCAGGATTTTTCGGTTGATATTTGAAGGTGGTGTTTATACGTCCAGCTCTTGAAGATTGAGAGGGCTTCCTGGGCGGTTGATTTGAGATTTGCTCCCTTTGATTCCACTACGACGAAAACAAAGTCGTCTGCAAAGACTCTTAGGTGAATGTTAGGTGGCCATTCTTCTGAGAGGATTTCATTAGCGACAAGATTTCAAAAGACTGGTCCGGTACAGAAGCCTTCGGCGCAGTCTTTTTCCTGGGACCAGGAGATTGGACCTTGGGCTGTTTGAAGAACGACTTCTCTGTTGGTGAGGATGTCTTTAAGAGTTTCTGTAGTATTGGAATTTAAGTTAAGGCTATTGCGGATGGAGGAACATCACAGGTTATCGAAAGCACCTTTTATATCTAAAGAGATAGACATGGTATGCTCTTTTTATTGTTTGAAATTATGAATTTTATCAGTTAAGTGATGTATTGCATGGTCTGTGGACTTTCCGTCTCTGAAACCAAATTGATTTGGGTGTAGTAAGTTGTTGATTCTGAGGTAATAATTTAGTCTCTGCGGGAGAACTTTTTCAAGGGTTTTGCCGATGGTGGGGAGAAGAGAACCGAACGTCTAACCGGCTAGGACTGTGGGAGAGAGTGTTAAATTAGAACATACACTGCTTTTTCTGCTTAAATTATATATATATATTTTTCAAAAGACGAAATTATAATAAATAAATTTGAAAATACTAAAATACAATACTTTAATACAATCGGTTCAAAAAGTATTTTGGAATGTGTGAAAAAAAGTTTAATTTCTTAATAATTCTGCTTTAATACTTGAATCGCATTTTTCATACATACAACATTTCTTATCTTAAATGGAATGAAGTAAATTCGCGTGTCGTCAAAGTCTTATGACCATTTTCGTCCAGGAAAATGCGCGGTGGATTCAAAAATCAAAATTTCCGCGACCATTTGCTCTGTTCCACTTCAGCATATATTGATTTCATACCGGTAAATTTTATTTTCAAAAATTCATCTTTGTCGGTTGAAACAGAAGGATTCGGAAAAATAATTTATATAACATTCTATTCCACATTGTCTTATGCTGTTTTGTGACGCCTCATTCTTTCTCCTCCTATTAGACGCAGTGGATTCCAAAATTAAAGCTGAGCACTTCACGTGCGCTTCTTGACCATAAACTGGCCACATTCAGGTAAATTTTATTTTTTTTAAATTCATTGCTTTTGGCTAAGGCATCAAATTACTGTAAAAAAACTGTTAGATATTAATGGGATAAATCGAATAAAATAAATTATTTATAATCCTTTTTTTCAATTGAATTTTATACATGTCTTCCAAAATACTTTTTAAAGTTTTATTTCAAAATTTTTATTTTGGGGAACAACTTTGTATTATAATATGAAACTATATGACATTAGATCGACTCTAAAATAATGAATAATTTCTTTTCCTGTTAGGAATGGCATGGATTCTGATTGAAGAAGAATATGATACCGGATAATCATTTCCTTTAAGAAGAAATTTAAATCCAGCTTAGAATAGGAAGTTATTTAACACAACATTGATTCTAAAACAATGAATTATTTCTCTTTTTGTTAGAAATTATATGGATGCTGATTGGAAAAGATAATTACTTCCTTAAAGATGAAAGTAAATACAATTTTGTCTAATGAAGATGGAGAAGGAATCCAATGAAAGCGCACTAATGAAATCTTATGAACTTCTAAAATTATCTTCAGAGAAGTAGGGAATTATTACAAACAGTAGAAGCAACGTAACGGAAATGTATAAGTGACTGTTAAAAAAGTTTGATAAAATTCGCTGTCAAGTCATTTGGAAACAAATAAGAAATAAAAGCGGTAATTAGAATTTTTCCGAGACTTGCTCTCCTTCTGTTATTCCTTGGAGGTGTGGAAATCTGCTTTGAAATTTCCTTATAATTTCAGTTGCATCCCTTCTATTAAAAATGGCTGAAAACTTAAAATGTTTCACATTTATCTGGAAAATTAAGAATTTTAGTTTTTGTTTCAGCGAAAGAGAAATATATAGCCCATTTTTCATTGTACATATAATGGGTGGAACAAATTTCAATTTGATCCTCTGTCCCAACTCTGTTAATTTCAAAGATAGCATTGCTTGTTGTGTTCAAAGGCAATCTAAAGACGATTTAAGGCTTGAATTAGATTATGAACTCTCTTTCCTCTCTGGCGATGGATCTGCTTTACATTCTGAAATGTTTCTTAAAAACGTGCACAAAATGGGGGAAGTTCATACCAGCCCAACATTACATGTGAAAAGAGATGAAGTATTCTTGCATAAGAAGGGTCTTTTTATTCCAGATGATACCTTTACTGTCCGTTGCAGAATGTGGGGTGACCAGATATCATTCTCAGAGCAAGGATGCTGTTTCGCTGAAACCCAAATCGAGCCTGAATATGTATTTTTTGTCGGAACCATTGAAAATTTCGATAATTTAGAACCAAGGAAAAAATATCCGGTTCGGACCATGTTGTCACCAAAAAAGTTTACTATGAGCCTATGTGTTGCCGCTGATGGCAAAATTGACATTGAAATAAAGCCTCTCTGTGAAATCAAAAACTTATACAAATGTAAAATATTTATCTTGGATAGATTTGAAAATGAAGTGAAATCTGGGGAGGGCGAATTTCACGATGAAAAGCCATACTGTATTCCTCTTAACATTTCAAAAGAGTACTTGTTAAAAAAATATGAATACTATCTTCTGAAAAATGTACTAACCATCCGGTGTGAAGCTTTTATTTATTCAGAGAAAATAACCCATAAAAGGGAATATATATTTGGTTGCCAACACACTCAAGAAATGATATCTAACGCAAGGCATACGTATGTATTTTCTGAAGAAAAAACCCAGCCGAAAATTTTACAACTCTAAAAAATGATTGGATATCACTGTTCAGGGAAGGCTTTTTATGTGACACGAAACTCAAGACGGCCACTGAAACTTTTCCATCTCACATAGCCGTTCTGAGCGCACGGTCTCCAGTCTTTAAATCTATGTTTACGACTGAAATGAAAGAGAAGACGAACAAATGCGTCGTCATCGATGACTTGGATGCTCATACGGTACGCCAAATGCTCTTATTTATGTACTCGGACACACTTGATGACCTGGCATATGAGAGCGCTAAAAGCTTGTACTTTGCAGCTGACAAGTACAGCATTATCTCACTGAGACACAGGTGTGCCGGTTTCTTGAAACAGATTATTCTGCTGACGAACTGTTGCGATATCCTTCTTCTGGCTGATAGACATCAGGATAATGATCTGAAAAATGCTGTTCAAGATTATATTGCGAAAAACGACGAATTGGTTCTGTTCTCTGATGAGTTTAAGAATTTGGAGAAGAATCATCCGCAATTGACAACAGATGTGTTTCGAGCTGTATATATGAAAATCCGAAGAAGCTAAAGCAATCAGTTACTGTAAGTAATATTAGCAGTAATGTTGCAATGAAATTCTCTAATACTATTTATGGTTAAAAAATATATTCAAATTTAGATTTCTTATATATTTTTGTTGCTATAAGATCTATAACTATACTGTATAAAGTATTATATAGTAAAAATAACAAGTAATTCTGTGAAGTATACCTCGCATTCCTCCCTTGCCCATCCCTCAAAAAAGTTGAGTTCAAACAGAGACCTCTCTTCGCTTGGCCAAAAAAGTAAATAATTATTAAGTTATTGAAAAATAATTCGTTTCTATTTCTAGTTGATTACATTATGTTAATAGTTGTTCAGTTATTGAAAGGTAATTGATTTGTTTGTTTTGTAGTTTTTGCATCATGCAATTCTTTAGCATTAAAAATAGAATTGTTTCTGAAATTGGGAACATTTTATATATTTTCAATCTGTACTTAAATTCACGTACTTTATTGTACGAAATCTTAAATTGCCGAAAACTACTTATTATTTATGGCGCAATGATTGAAAAATATATCATTAAAATTTTTTTCTTAATTTTTTTCAAGATAGCTGTATCTCAAAATATGTTATTTTAAAGATGGTTCTGCGTCTATCTATTGCTTTATTTTCAATCGAAGCGCACCTCAGTGATTGAAAAAATTGTGCTGTTGTTAAAGAAGGAGTTGTAATTATTTTTCAGTTTTGTCTCATTAACATTTATTAATAGAAATATTCGTGAGATTCTGATTAATTAACTCAAACATATTATTAAGTAACATCGCATCTAGTGAAAATTTGAATGTTTGAAAAGTTTCCTTATAATAGAGGGTGGTCATAAATTATTGGACCCATTTCAAACAGGAATAAAAACACCCATAATATATCATGTTTTTTTAATACTAGAATGTGAACAAAAAAGAATAATCAGAAGAACGAAAGTACAATGTACAGAGGGAGAGAGGACAGAGATTACATTACTTAAAGATTGACAATTTCGATATTCTAACCGAATAATTTTTTGAACTGTTACAATTGACTTGCATCCGTGGAACCAGAGACGTACCTTCTGCTGCATGGTAGCCATTTTATTACTAGCGTGGATTTTAAAGAAAGATTTTCTACTTTTCAGTGCACTAGTAAGAGAGCGGTTATTTTTTAAAAATTTATTTTTAGAGATTAACGTTCTGCTTCGAAATTACACGAGTGCTAATAAAATTCACAAGTTTGAATCTTGTTCATATGGCGATGGTTATACCTGACTCTCTCCAACCGTCAGCGACACATTTAAGTGGCAACAATACTTGACCCACGACGTCAGATATAGCGTTCACACCCACAAAAACTATAATTATTTTATTACAAATTCCTCTTTCTTTTCAAACTTCTACACGTGAAAACCAGTGAAAGGACTTTTAATTCCGGCGAATTTAACGTGCCTTTGGTCTGTAAATACTGTGGATGTTTGTGGAATCTAGTCTCGAATTCGTGATCAATCAGCTCAGAAGCCGAGATTGCTACCATGTTTACTTCTGTCTCATAGTTATGCCAAAAACAAACTCACTGTTTTTATAAGAGAAATAGTCATCAAGTAAATACTGTGGATGTTTGTGGAATCTAGTCTCGAATTCGTGATCAATCAGCTCAGAAGCCGAGATTGCTACCATGTTTACTTCTGTCTCATAGTTATGCCAAAAACAAACTCACTGTTTTTATAAGAGTCATCAAGTAAATATTTTATATAAAATATATATAAATATTTTTTAATTCAGGTTGGTTGGTTGTATGGAGTTTAATGGCGTTTTAATTCAGGAAATTATCCATTTTTGTTTTTTAAAATTCACGTTTGCATTAATCATTGTTTTTCATGATTGATCATTGAAGTAGTGTGACACAAGTGTAAACTGAGGGTATATTTCATTGTAATTTTTTCTTTTAAGGTTATATTTCTGTTGGTCTTGGAAGCTCTTTTAAAATTGATATCAATGCCTGTTTTCTTTTGTTCTTTCAGGTTATGTTGCGATTGTGTGTTCAGCCACCTTCCCGACGATCTATACATTTTTTTATAATTTTGTATTCCGGAAGTCCACACAATGGCTTGTAATCAAAGATTAGTCAAATTATTCTGTTGAAAAAATAGTCTTAAAATAAATAACAATGGTAAGCTTTAGAACTGCAAAATTTGATGCATGTTATTTTTTTGTGATGTGCGTGTTCAGTTATTGTATTTTGTTATATATAAGCAAGCCTTTGCTGTACAGTTTTCAACAGCAATCTCTCTAATAAAATATTTTCTTATGCTCCTTACATTTCTTGTTTTTAGAGTTCGTTGTTGTCAATAAGGAAAAAAATTGAAAATGATAACTATTTATCATAAAAAGAAGCATTTAAAAATAATTGCAATTGGAACTTGTAACCATAATTATTTGTTAAATAAGGTATGAAAATAATCTTAAATCCATAGTCTTTTAAAATTAAAGTAATAAAATTAAAAATTATTTATAGCGTGAAGCATATTATATGTCTCTTAAACCTGGAGATATTTGGTATTTTATTTTACTTCGAATGCGGTACAGCGGTTCGACTTTATCCGAAGATCGCGGATTCGAGACCTGATTTCAGATTCACTGTGCTGATAAACATTCGATGCGAGTCACAATTTCTCTCACATTGTTGAGCAGGAGACGTTTGAAGATCTGGGGTGCCAGAGCAGGTGTATTATCATCATCTTCCCATAATTTAAAATGACGAGATCCATTCCAACCTATTCTAATCTGATCTAACTAAACTAAATTATTTTTTCTTTCATTCATTTATCTCCAATCAGTTTTATTTAATTTTTCGAGGACATGCCTTAATTAAGCTTGCGAGAGAACGCATATAAATATTTCATAACAGGACTGAAATGGATATTTTGGAGGGCCATAATATAGAAGAACGTATATAAATTTTAATGAAAATTCAAAATTTTTAATATAGGACATTTGTTTATTTATCAATTTTTTACCGAAAGTACATTGCATCGTAAGTACGCTAAAAATATTTTCGGCTTTGAAATCGAATTTTAAATGAATGAGTAGTTTGTAGAAGGGAGCAAGCTCTAACAAATTGAAACACTCACATCGTGCACAAAACGTGTGTTATCATATAGACGCTCATTGTTAGCTGTAAAAAAAGGAACGAAAATCCACTGTTGAATAATCCAGTGCTGTAAATAATCTAATTTAAAAGTTTGGTTAATAAAAAATAAATAAAAGAAGATATATAAAATTAAAAATCCCCCTCCCCGGGGAAAAAAGTTTTAGGATTCGTTTTCTTCTTCAAACTGGTGATTCAACTTATAAGTAAGGGTTCTTTCTTTATTTCGATTTTCTACATATAATCATTTGCAAACTGAGGTGATTAAGTACATCTCTAGTTCGGTAATGGATTATCTGGTAAAGGTTGATTTATAGCATTAGATTTCAGGATTTTCTTTCAACTTTAATTCAAGGCAGTAAGTTTTAGTCATGAAAATCCTAAAATTTCATTACTTAAGGACAGACTTCGGAGTTAAAAAATTTTAGTATTTGATCAATCAGCTCAAGTTCTTTCCAGCACATATTTCTATATAATATTTTTGATTGAATTTCTATATTCTCAAGTATCCACCAAGGAAAGATTCTATCCTCACATAAACGTTTTAATAATTGCCTAATCTACAAAAGTGCGTTTCTTTGCATGAGCTATTCAAAATTGCCTACCTCTCGAATAGAAAAACTTCTTTGTCAGCGCTTGAAGCCTAAAGAAAGAATAAGAATCCGAATAAGGCGAATAAGATTCCAATTATTGCAAAGGCGAATATCCTTAGCAAGAAGTGGTAATAATCATCTTTGTCTCTTCAGCAGCAAGGAAGATATTTGGAATACCAATATTTTTCCAACTCCGCCATTCCCAGCTCTTAATCACACAAGTATATGAGGTTTAAAAAAAAGGTAAAAAGGGGGTAGGAAACTCAACAGATGAGAGTTTTCCATTGAGTTTTCACGTGCTTAGGTTGAAGGCTCTCGTATGAGATATCACAAAATAGAATAATTAGAACAAAACTGATTCTTCCCACCCTTCAAACAATTTGATAAAAATCGCAGGTTCAATATCTTATACCGAGGGGGTAGGACAACACAACTGATGAGAGTTTTCCATTGAGGTGTCACGTGCTTAGGTTGAAGGCTGTCGTATGAGATGTCACATGCTTAAGGAAAATAGAATAATTAGAACAAAACTGATTCTTCCCACCGTTCAAAGAATTTGATAAGAATTGCATGCTCAATATCTTATACCGATTGATTTTCCTGTGAATGTGCAAGTTCATACACGTGCCACTGACTCGCGGCTCAAATGTTTATTTACAATCAGCCTTCCTTAAATAATGGTAATGTTAATTTCATCTCCTTTTTCTATATTGGATTTGTTAAAGAAGACTTTCTGAAGTCTTTCTTAATTAAGAAAGGTTTTTCCTACATTATTACAATTATTGGATAAATTCAGGCCACAGAGGGAATATTATTTGATTATTAAGTCATCCCTTGACAGAAAATTTATCCATTTTAGAACTCCGATGGCGAGTGGCACTTTGAAAAAGTTCTCTATTTGAGTTCTCTTAATTTTTTTTCATTTTATTTGTTTAATCTTTAATGTGTTATTATTTTTATTGAAGCATGATTTTTGTTGTTTGATTGTATCTTAATTGGTTAGTTGATTATAGACAATACTATTAAAGCAATAACTGGATGCTGCTGCGTTGCGCGCAAAAGGTATATTGTTATTGATATTGTTTACTTCTTCTGGTTCTTCTGTAATTTTTTTATGTTGAGGAACCTATTGTCAGGATTTCTGTACCTGCATTTGTATTTAAGAAATGTTTGGCGTTTTCGCTAATGTACGCGGATCATTGCATCGACCTGCGTAGCCTGTGCCAGTGTAGTTGCCTGCGCTGCGTAGCCTGTGCAAATAACAGCTACAACCCCGAACGCTCGACTGCATGAGTTATGATTAGTATGGTAGTTTGTGTTTATCGAGATGTATGCTGTCTCTCATTTAAGTTTGTATTAAAAGTTTTCAAATGCCCTAAATAACACACATGAAAGACTTAATTTTACCGTATAATTTTGAAAATACGATAACTACGAGTTGTCTATACTACCAGAACTATACCGAATGTACTGTAAGAAACTGTTAGATTTCTTCATTCCTTTGCCGTAAACTGGAATTTCATATAGATTTTTTTGTATTTTTGTTGTTAATGTTCCGAATAATAAATGTCTTTCTGAGACGCTCCGTATAGTCAAACGTCCGTTTATAAGTAAATCGGTTTATGAACAAATTTTTCTGACACAGATTGTCTAGTATCATGCGCATGCATGTAGTTATTAACATGCAAACAACAGAAAATCAACATCCACTAAGACATTCCACTAATAAAATGACTCCTCGATATGAAGATGATAAATCTCTCGGGACAACTTTTAGTGAGACTGATGCCCAAATGGTTTGAAATAGAAATAATTAAAATTTGGTGCGTGGTCATTACACCAAAATTGTATATTTCGTTCAATATTTGGGCGAAGTCTGTGAAATCGTTCTCGTGAATCTCAATACGCTAACTTAAACACGAAACGATTTAGATAGATGTAATTTGGTATGTGGCCGTGATATCAAAACTGTAGACCACTATCAAAATTTGCACTCAATCTCTCAAACACAAGAGGTCCAATTGCATTCTCGATTTTCTTTATTATACCACTAAGCTTAATACAAAACGCGTCATATTGTGGTAATATATGTGAAAGTCGAGGGTAGAAACTCCTTCTGGGCTTCAAGTATAATTACGGATTTTCATCAATTTTGCGTTAAGAATTTGTGCACAGAATGTGGTTGATGCTGGCTCTGACCCATCTAGCAAAAACGTGAAAGTAAGTAGCGAAGACCTGAATAAGCAGATTTCGTAATGGAATTTGTGTGATTAAATTACTCTTTTGTGTGCTGCCACGGAAGAATGGTATGGTCAACAAGTAAAGTCAAGGGTAACAAATATTCGAATGTTATTTCTTCTTTACAAAAGGTACGCGAAAGTAACCCCGACAAGAGCAATACAAAATTCACAGCGGTGTGGCATGGATTGGCGTACACTGGCAAATATTTTATGTATTTTACGCTCATTCCTATTAGCAACTGACAGACTGGACGACAGATTTTCGAATAAATAAATGAGAATTGTGCAGATTGCTCTTAACGTGCTTACAAAAGAAAAAATAAATCCATACGTGTCAAATCTGGTCATCAATGGCAAAAGGACTGTTTCATTCCCGTCTGATCCAGTTGGGACCATAAATAGCATAGAACTATTATCTGATGTTGATGCTGAAGTGCTCTACTTCCGATCACAGATTCCATTACAAAATCTGCCTATTTTGGTTCCTTCTACATTCTCCTTCCTACATTTTTGACTGATGCTATATAAGAAATCATAAGAAGGAAAGGACCAGAAACGCCCATTTTACATTTAATACTTGGGAGAAAACATGTTTGGTTTACGAACTTTCAGGAATAAATTGAATTCGTAAAATAAAGTTTCACTGTAACTTAAAATTGGTCTCTCCATCTAGGCATAATCTTTCAGGTGAGTCTCTTTCACTTGAATTGTGCAGAAATTCACGACATTATAAAGTTCTTTTAATATTCAATAAAATTTCATTGGATTTCCTAGATGAATAAATTTCCTTTCGAAATTTAGTTTTGGGCAAGTATCAAAAGTTGTAGATTGTAAAAGTCTGATTGCTAGCTAGGCATACACTATAAAGCCTTCTAGAACTGCACAAAATGTCAAATTTCCTGTGAGCATGTGACATCCAGTAATGCTGTCTTGTTACTTGATAAAGTCAGTTTCTAAATCCGGTTCAGCGCATATCTTCTTGCCTGTCATGTTGAAACTAAAAGATAAATAAAAAATACTATGTAGCAATTTAAGAAAATTCATAAAATAAAGATGAATTTTCGTATAATAAGCACAATATTTATTGCGTTAGAATAGCATTTGTCATATTTGTGTTTAGCAGGAAATTTATTTACAGTGCACGATATGTATTCAGTGGCATTTTTTCGTGTGATTGAACTTCCTTCTTGAGATTAAACCAGTCAAAAAACGTGGCGCCTTCCCGAATATGAAAACCATTCATTTATTGATAACTATTCCGATGGTTTTCGTTACCAAGACTGCTTCTTAATATCTAAAGCCGGAGGGTCGCGCTCTCGCTGTGCTGAAATTGAGGTAAAAATTTATTTATGCCGAGAGTACCTCGTGACAAAAAGGTATTAGAGGACACTTCTTCATCATGCAGAATAATCATAGGACATGACTGCTGATGACTTTCGGGATCTCGAAAATTCACAGAATGGTACGTGGGCATAGGCGGCAAAATACATAACCTGACTCGTCTGCTCGAAGATACGAGAAAAATTATGTTATACAGGGTAATACAAAATCCAGCATGCATGCTTTTAGGGCAGGTAAAAATAACAAAAGCAAACAAGAACTGAATTGAAATGTAATATATAGGGTGCCCACTAAAGTCCCTTACCACCCTTTTAACTACCGAATGATTACAGCTATCTTCATAAGAGTGGTGTCTACCCTATTAATACACGATATTCTACAACATTCAAACGATATCTTTACAATGTTTTGCGGCGTTAAGAATATCGTAGCAACATCGTGGTGATATCGTAGAATGTCTTGTGCTAATAGGGTAGGTATGGTGAAGTGACTATGCGCTACTGGATGAAACCACTTACAGCATCACCTGGTGGAAAACGGTGGAGTTAGCGTTATTATCTCTAAAACGGTACGAGATAGAGGAAAAAATCTAATTACAAAGTTGTAGAGCATCATCGATTTAGTACAAAAAGACACCTTGTGGACGTAAATGCTTAGAGCAGAATGCTTAAAACACGTATTTGTTTGTTCGCGATTTCCTACACTGACACGTGACAAAACACTCTTAGAAAGAAAAAAAACAGCTAGTTATCAAAAGATACCTTTATTTTCGATGATCAAACTTCTCACCGTCAGCCACAATGCACATCTGGATCCTTGCTTGAACTTCACGTTGCTTGTGCCAACGTGACACCTGCTATGCTACACCGTGTGTAATATTTTATATTTGAAATTGGCCCGCAGTATTATAACCATTATGTTTATAATTTTAAAAAGGCCCGAACAAGTCCAACACGCCTTTAAAAAACAATATATTATTTCACAATATATAAATTAGAGCTAAAAAGGCATAAAAATTAACTTTTTTTAACTTTTGAATTTTCTTATGTTAAAAATAAAACCAATCGAAATAATATATAATTTAAAACAAAGATCTTACCTTTATTTAACATATAAAACTGATTTAACTTCAATCCATCAGTTTATATAGACACAAAATTATATATTTAAACGTTACATTAAAGTTGAAATGTGATAAAAATCATGTCCACCAACGAAGAAATCTGTTTTTCAATCGAGACTAGGAGTTAACGGATCTAACTCATGCTCCTGAGATAAACGTTGATCGACGCAACAACTAGTCAGCTATTATAAAATACCATTTTTACAATTGTTGAGCACATTTCAAATTTTGGACTTTTGGCCAGGATTTTAGTACAAATACTCTTGTGTGCGCCGGTACAAATTCGGCGTTGCTCCCGTGCATAAAGTTTCCTAAGACATATGCTATGTAATCTTCAATATATATATAAAATATGTATGTGTGTGTGTGTGTTTTGAGTGATCGCTCAGAGTTAATTTATTTTAGAACCCAATTGCAGAATCTTTCTGGGGTTGCAATGACATGGTTGTATGGTCTCGGTTTCGGGGTTGGATGGCTCCAAGTTAGATCGGTCGTGCACGTTAAATCTGGCGTCAAGGCCCTAACGTCCACCCATTGTCGTGTTGTGGAACCTTAGAAAGGGGCGTGTCGGCTCAGATGTCGACCTCTTCATCTGACCAGAGCTCAAAATAACCACCGTATTGATTCAAAACGGAGGTTAATATAACAAATCTAAATCAAAAACTTTCTTCTCGTATCATTGTAATTTACTTTAACATTTCAATTTTCCATGTATTGCTACTACCATAAACAACTCGTCAGGGAGTCGGAGAATGGTTGCACACACATGTATTCCTGGTACGGCATAAACACGTTATTTCGAAAAATGAATCGAATTTCAAAACTCTAACGGGACATATTTATACAGCTAACTATACACCATAGTTTCAAAACATATTAAAGATAATACTTGTTAAATTCAATGAGTAATATGCATTCAGACAAGGCGGAAATGTTACTTATTATACCTGAAGACAATGGTGCTCAACTTTTTGAATTTTGGAGACTCAACTTACAATATCTGTTTTGCACCCTCTTCCCCAGGATTGGAGCAAGTTTATTTTGGATTTTGCTACTCTTCCAATGGAGTTTCCATAACTTACGGTTACAATGTAATTTCTAATAACTCATATTAAAATGCCTGTTTTGTTATTCGTAAATATTTATTTTCAAGGCAGATAATTGATTTTTGAAAGACCAAAGCACTTTTTTTTATCTTGGACTCAACAATCTCCCCTTTATATCAAGTCTTCACGCCTTCCGTGCGTTGTTTCGACCGGCCTAAGAATCACTGTTTTGAAGCAAAACCAGGATCAATTAGAATATTTTTTTTTGGAAATAGCTGACGTCATCGTGTTTTTATTTCATTTTCATTTCTTTTTTAATTTTTTGTGGGCATCACATTTTTATTAATTTATCTTTTGTTCTTTTAATTGACAACGTTTAAATTTTTAAAATTTAAATTATCCTTCAATATTTGATGTCAATTTTGGCCATATTTTCACCATGTCTATTTGTCTGCTGGAATGTTCTTTTCTCTGCACTCTAAAACCTTAAGATCTAATCGGTTCTCCTGGATATTGAATGAATGAATGACATCATACTTCTTTCAAAGTAATATTTTGTGTTGTAAATTTTAATATGCATTTTCACTAAAGACCGCCAAGAGACACGTAAACATTTTATTGAGCTGTAAAAGTAGACAGGCGATTTATTGAGCCTACCTGATACAGATGCTGTGGAAATGTCACACTTTTAATTTGTTCAATGTGACATCTAAAGAAGATTTTTAAATATCAACAAAAAAAGACAAAACAAAATGAAAATAGTCGATGAATCCAATAGGTTAACCCAGGGCCTGATTACCAAATAGGCAAAGCAAGCAACTGCCTAGGGCCCCGCAACTTTCGGGGGCCCCAGGGTCACGACATTTTCCGCTATTTTGAGGGTAATTTAATTTTGTACATTCATTTGATTTACAAGGGCCATATACTCGAAAATATTCAAATTAAAATTAAGTGTAGTTTAAATACAAACCATTCTTAAGGTTTTCTACCTTTTAGATTTTTTTGGTTTCAGTTTTTTTCGTTAGGTTATATTCAGATTTTTAGAAGATAAAACATTTTTCATCTTTTCAATTTCACTTGCAGATATTTTTTCTTTCAGCTGATTAACTAACTTGCAAGCCAACAGCCATGCTAAAATTATTTGGAATGTGTCAAGACAAGTTTTTGTAAATTTTTTAAAGATTTTGTTAAGCATTTTTAAATTAAAATTTTTTAAAAAATATTTTTTTTATTTGACTTCTGAAGCAGCCTCTCTTGAAGCTAACCAGCAATGAAATGCTTTGCTATTTCAGTTTATCGTAATTATATTTACATAAAAGCTGCTTATGTAACAGATATTAAATTAAAACCAATAAAATTTATCTGGTTTTGGAAGTTTGAGAGGGAAAAGGTGACTCCGTAACTTGCTCTGCCTATAGGTTCCTAGAGTTCTTAATCTGGCCCTGGGTTAAGCCTCTGACTGTGTAATTCTTTTAAAATTGCTACTTAGGTGAAATGTTTGCAAACATATTGAAATACCTTTGAGGCAAGCGAGTTGTTATTTATATGCAAAGCGTTATTAGTATATGATCCAACTCTATGAAAGGAGCACAAAATGCGCCATATCATGGAAGTATATGTGAGAGTTGAGGGGGAAAACACCTCTTGTTTCTAATATATTTTTGGGTTTTCATCAATTTTGAGTTAAGAATTTCTGCAGAATGTGCAGTTGTTAAATTTTATATAGGCTAGTTCTAAAACTTCCGGCAAAAATGTGAAAGTTTGCAGAGGGGACGGAATAAGCAGATTTTGTAATAAAAGTCACATGTCGATAAATGTCGATTTTATGTGATCTCACATAAGAAAGGTATGGACAACAAGTAGAAGGAAACAAACTTCTAATTATTTATCTTTTCATAAAAGGTACTCGAAAGTAGCCCCTACAAACACAGTAATGTAAAATTCACAGCAGTGATGCATGGATTGGCGTACACTAACATAGGTATTTTACGCACATTTATATTAGCAACTGATAGACTGACCAGTAGATTTTCTTTGAAGTCAGTGGTGTTATCAATGGGGGATTATACCTATAATGTGCCCTCAGAAGAAAAACTTAATTTATGTATGTCAAATCTGGTGATCAGGATCGCCATGAGACTTTTCCATGCCGTCCGATCCACTGGGGACGTTAGTAGCATACAACTAATTTCTCATGTTGTTGTTACTACTGCTTATTGTTAGCTCTACTTCCAAACACAGATTACGTTACAGAATCTGCTTGTATCAACTCGCTCTGCATTCCCCTTCCTAAATTTTTGATAGATAGAATCATTCTGTATAAGCAATCATAAGAACAAAAGGGACTATTTTACAAGAATTGCTAGAAAGAAAATATTTTCTATTTACGAACCTTCAGGAATTAATTGAATTCGTGAAATGAGGTTTGACTGTAGTTAAAAATGGGCCACTCCATCTAAACATAATCTCTCAGTAGAATCTCTGTCAAGTGAATCATGCTGAAATTCACGTTACAATAAAAACAATAAAGATATTTTTATATTCAATATAATTTTATTGGATTTCCTGCGTGAATAAATATTAGTCCCAAATTTAGTTTTGTGCAAGTATCAAAAGCTGTAGATCATAAAGTAAGCTTGGTAAACACGCATACGCTGAAAATCCTTCTAGAAGTGTACAAAATATCAAATTTTCCGTGAGCATGTGACATCCAGCAATGCTGTCTCGTTACTTGATGAAGCCAGTTTCTAAATCCAGTTCAGCCCATGTCTTTTGGCCTGTTCTGTTGAAACTAAAAGATAAATAAAAGAAAAAAACAAATATCATGTAGAAGTTCAAGATTCACTTTCTGAAGATAGGCTCAAAATTCTGAACACAAGCTGTAAGGGGAGGCAGAAAGCACAAAAACAAGCAAGAACCACATAGGGATGTATTATACAGGGTTCCCACTTCTATCCATTACACCCCCTTAACTTATAAACGGTGACAACTTAGGCGATAAAGTTGGTGTCTAGGTATAGTAAAAAGGCTATGCACTACTCGATGAGACAACTTACAACGCCATCTATCGACAAATTTTAGAATTAGCGGTCCTATCTCGTAAACGGTGAAAGATACTAGAAAAAAGTCAATTAGAAAGTTGTAGAGCACCCTCGATTTAGTACGAAAAGATACCTTGCGCACATTAATACTCAAAACAGAATGTAAACAATGAACATTTGTTTGATTGTGATTTTCAACACTATGGCGTCGTGAAACGCGAGCGAAGTGAGAAATCCAGTCCAGAGTACAAATGTGTATAGTGGCTAACGGAGAGCATTTTGAGCAATATAAATAAATAATCCAGAAGACAGGGAAGTGTCTCAGTTTCTTTCTTCCACTCTTTATGACATGACAATTTTCGGAATCGTGACCAAACAAATGTTCATTTTTCTCATTCTGTTTTGAATATTAATGTGCGAAGGTATATTTTCGTACTAAATCAAGAGTTCCCTACAACTTTGTAATTGACTTTTTTCTCGTATCTTTCACCTTTTACGAGATAGGACCGCTAATTCCAAAATTTGCCGATAGATGGTATTGTAAGTTGTTTAATCGAGTAGCGCAGAGCCTTTTTACTATACATAGACACCAACTTTATGGCCTAAACTGTCGCCGTTTAGAAGTTAAGGGGGGGGGGGCGGGGTAACGGTTATAAGTGAGAACCCTGTATTTAATCTTATGGTAATGCATGCCCACCTGAAAGAGCCACAGCACGCACGAAGATGCAGAAATGATAATAATGGGACCAATAATGGAGAGGAGGGATTTCTGGAAATCCCTCCTCTGAATTTCTCCTCATATCTATCGAAGAGTCTTTGCTATATATAATCATATATCGTCCGTCATCGTGATATTGAATCATTGAAGGCTGTGTTAAAAGTTACTCTGTCTAGTGATAAGCCGGTTATCCTAGGACTTTTCAAGATCCTACAAAACAGGGAAATTTCATAATCTATTTTGTTGAATTCCGAGTCATGTCGAAATGGTTGGAAACGAGCTAGTCGATAAAATCTGAAAAAACAGCGCCCTCGTTTCTGCTGCGAGAAATTCCATGCTGCGACGATAAGAAGTCTTATGCTCATCGTCTGCATTCACTGTGGCATTAATAAGTTCCATGCTTTAAAAACCTACCATTTCATTCTAGCATTATATGCCAATGTGTGATCTCGATGTGAAATTGACAAGACTCCACATTAGTCATACACGTTTTACCCATAGACATCTTTTATTCGGTGAACGATCTCCTACTC
Source organism: Araneus ventricosus (assembly GCA_013235015.1). Lineage (NCBI taxonomy): Eukaryota > Metazoa > Arthropoda > Arachnida > Araneae > Araneidae > Araneus > Araneus ventricosus. Next base: position 23,190 of record BGPR01010157.1, read on the forward strand.
TTTCAAGATACCAAGTGAACTTAACAGTTATTCATATTTTAATTGAGTGTCCTGATTTTAGTCTTCATCGTATGTGCTTTATTAATTCATTATCTTTGGACATGCAAGTACTGGTAATTGAACATCCTCACCAAAACGTTTTTAAAGGCTGTCGGTTTTTACTATTTTATTCCAAATTCTTATTCCTTGATATTCAAGTCACATTGCTGTAACGTAGCATGATATTAGTTTTCATATTTATCTGCCAGATTTTAGAAAGAACTTCGGTTTTATAAAAGCATAACCAAGTTATCTAAATCCAGTTTTTTAAAAAAATGTAAAGTATGTTTAAGAACATAGAATAGCCCAATCCGCCTATTGTGCCACTAAAATCCAACAAATCTAACCACGTCACACGATTCCATTTTTTAGCCCATCCACTTAGGCAGGTCATTAACGACAGCTCCAAGCCATGCAAAAACATCCACTACAAGCCCTACCTTGCCTTCTTCGATTTTCTTGGTCAACCAAGCTTCCAAAGCCCCCCCCTCCCACGAACCTACTCCTGCCGCATTTATAGCAAGGCACTCCAAATGGAGTGATGGATATTAGAACGGATTGCATGTACAAACTTTCTCTCCACACCACACTATTTCTGACTGGTTTCTATAGATCGGTTTTGGCATGTAGTGGTCGGATTGGCGTGGCCTGCAGCGCTCGTGAATGACCCTCTTTATAGAGAAAATGTTGATCAACACGTGGCAAGAGCTAGAATATCGCTTAACATTCTTGAAACTACATAGTACCGCAGACCGAAATTTACTAATACACTTTCATAACTTACGAAAGTTACTGTCATAACAAACATTTAAGTATAATAGTTTTTGAGCAATAAATTTTTGTAATTTGATCCTCTGTTCACCATATATAACAACCCGCTAGGACGCGCAAGGGGTGTTCGACATCCCACGCCACGTAAAATGTGAAAAACACTGACTTCCCTTTAGTTGAAATGAGTCAAATCCATGCTAGTTGTCTTTAAGGTCACATGCAACAGGTGGAGTGAGTTTCAAGAAAAAGTCTTTTATTTTTTTTTATTGGAATGCAGGATAAGGTGTGTCAAGCACCCTCTTGCGAGTCAGGTTTCTTTGTTCATTTGTGTCCACTTACTTTATTTTATCACCACAAGGAACCAAGCCCACAATTCATAGTCCATTGGTGGAAGAGCACCCTATCCAGAAAACTCTCAAGACGAAATATTGATCATTTAATCACATTCCTGGCGACTAACGAAGACCTAATTAAAAGTCAAAATACAACACCGTCACATACTCCAGCCTAGAAATAGATACTTGCAACGATTCACTTCCTAGAACCAGAAGTTCGATGAATACTCAGTTGAGCAGCAGAGCACATTAGCTTAAAAACAGCAACCAGCCACCACCAATTCTTCCGTAATTCACTCGAAAAATTCACCCTTCACATTACTGCCAACCCTTGAGTAACAATTCCAGCGATCCCTAAATAAAAGTAACAAGACAGAACAAAAAACCAGTCCCACGATTTTTAGGATGGTTGAGACAATTTTCATCAATATAACCGGTGGTAATACATTATTTAATTCTTCCTTTTCGTCGTATCGAACAACACTATCAGCCCCGAATCACGGAGCTGCAACTGTATGAAACAATGTAACTAAAGGAAACATTCAACCCTTTCATTGCACTCAAATATGTTAACTCCTCTTGTAAATATTTTATATAATACTCGGATTGTAATCCTCTTTGTGTTTTCCATTTTATTCTTCTTTGTTCATGTATAATTATGTTCCCTTTTAAGTGTTTGTATATCTCATAATGTAATTTTTTTTTCTTTTGCTTTTCAATAATAAAGTTTCACACATACTCATCCAACCTTGGCATTCTGTGGTGTTATGTCCATTTGCGTGAACGTGTTAGAGATAGGAAAACATGCTATGTCGCGCTATTTAAGTTTTAGTGAGGAAACAAGTACATTCAAAACATTCTATATTTCTAAAACAGAGATTTTTACAGGTACAAGACTTTCAAACTGGATAATAGTACAAGAGAAAATGTTATGAGATTGATGCAAAAGTTATATTATTCTGGACGTAATGCAACTGCAGTCAGCTCGTACATGTCCTATCGGGTTTCACAAAAACTATTGGCCAAAAAGCTTAAAATTATAGAAACTATTCTGAAAAATGAAAGTGAATTACACCCGAAATTTATTGGATCTAAAGATAAAGCCTCACCGAATTCTTTATTTGGATTTCTAAAAAAGTCTTCTGTGTACCTAAGAAAATTAGAAGTAGTATTTTGCCACCCACTTTGTATAACGATGATTACTTTTCTATAAAATGTTGAAACACCTATATAAGGAAAATACTTTTCCTATGCGTTCGCAATGCGGTGAAAAATATAATGTAATATTTACTAAATTTTTCGTTTTAAAATTCGTTCTTGTATAACTAGAACTGTTTTCGTGGATCGTTTGCAACAGATATAGCAAAAAAATCTTCCTAGCTTTGCTTAAATAGCGAAATAATGAATTAATGTGTCACACATACATTTGCGCATCTTCACGTTAATCTTCGTGGCTCGCGTCCTTCCGGTATAATTGATGTTTCAGAATAAGGAATTTCAAACAAAATATTAAAAACTATTTTGAAAAGTTGGGATTTTTTTGTTACCTGCAAATTCTCCTTTCCCCTTTCTCTGAATCTTACTAAAGGAGGAATCAGGAAAGAAACGACGCTACACATGCAGCAAATCCCAACAAGAATACAAATCAATCCATCGTAAGATCGCAACGTGTCTCGGAAGTAACCTGTCTCAAATAAAAGTAAAAGAATATGAGTTTCGGCAAATCAACAGTTTACATTTTTTTAAAGTTAAATTGTTTTGATATTTACGGAGGCCATGTATTCAAATACTCTCTTTATCATTAATATAAGAATTTAAGTGTACAGTCAGAAGGTTTAGTTAACTTCCCGTCTTGAAGAAACATGATGGCTATTTGTGGAATGGACCTCATAATTTTGAACCGTGGACATATGACGAGGACGACACCCTCCCTAAGCTTCTGGGTCACACCAGTGGAAGGACTTAAGACCATCGAGTCAGATTTAACGTGAACCAGGTACACATACACAACTGATCAGAGGTAAATAATGATTAATGACGAATAGAGATATCTAATATACCCAGCGTTGCTCATAGCAGTATTTGTTCATAGGCTCATACCTTTCTTTTTTACAAAAAATGTCAGTAATTTTCTACAACAAACATAAGCCTCCTTTATCCAAAAATGATAGAGAATTATCTGTGATTTCTAGAAATTTATATAATGCTGTATAATGTTCTAGATTGTTCCAAAATTCTTTAATGCTCAAACACTTTGTATTATTATCAAGGATACTCCAAAATGTTCTAGAAACTTTTAGGGACTTCTAAAAATTTCCAAAATGTAACAAAAAATAAAAATCAGCGACTGATTTTTTTTTCTTTTTGCTCAATGGGACTTGGAAGTTTCTTTACCCTAATTAAAGCTCCTGTGATTATGATTTCATTCCAAAGAGGAAGGAACCACTTCGTGACATTCGTTACAGAACTGTTCCAGAGATTCTTAAAGCGATAGAGCACTCTATCCTATCCATCAACAGAATTGGTACTGCTTCAGGTTTTCGACGACTTCCCCATCGCTGGAAACTAATTGGTGACTATATCGGAGGAGTATAAACGTTTCAGTTAGTACCAAATGATTTATCGACTGTAATTATATGGTCGCAACAATTAAATTTCCAATCCTTGCACAAAAAATAAAGATAAATAATCTTAATATGAATAAAATTTATTCATCTTAAGATTTTACGAAAGTCAATCAATGTGTTTTTAAGGCATATTATTTCTACGGACCATCTTTTTAAACGGTGTGTAACCTAACTGCGGGGTATCTGCTTTGCCGTCAAGGTATCGCAAGCCAAACCATTGATTCCACCGAAATTTTGCGTGTTGTTCAGGATGAGCAGAATTAACCTCAATTTCAGATAGTTCTGGTAATAATTTTGCTGCCATTCAAAATTACGAAAACTATTCCACGGAATTTTCTAGTGCAGATGTTCCCAAATTTTTCGGTTATGCGGCCCACCATGACATGTGTAAAAAAATATTTTGAGGCTCACTAACTAAATAGGCAAATAAAAAATACAAACAAATGTATTATGCACGCATATGTCAGTAATTAGTTGAGTTTACTGTAAAATTGTTAAAAATTTATTGTTTATAAATGAAAAAAATTATTGTTGTTACTTAGCTGTCGCAATCTAATTCAACTCAAAAACAAGCGGTGCAGATTCAAAAAAAAAATAAAAAAACTCAGTGGGGTTTTTGACATTGTTTGTCACCCACGAGAGATTCAATATCTGGATCAAAACTTGGCAGTTTCAGCCTCAAGTCACTTTCTACATTCAGTTTGTGTCTACAGTTATGTTTCAAAAACACTAAAGTTGTGAAAACACTTTCACGCAGGTATATGGTCGAGAACCAAATCAAATGTCTCAGTGCAAGTTTGGCAATTGCTGGATGCTTTTGCCGAACATTTATCCAGAACCGTACCAATGATATTGTTTTAAAATCTGTCTGGTTGCATGATAGTTCAATTGACGAGTCTTCTTCATTTGATGGTACTTTCACTTTCTTTACCCATGTCTTTGACTCGTGACTAGTGTTCCGCGGCCCACCAATAAGCTATCCATGGCCCACAAGTGGGCCGTTGTCCATGGGTTCGGAACCGCTGCCCATGGGTTCGGAACCGCTGCCCATGGGTTCGGAACCGCTGCCCATGGGTTCGGAACCGCTGCTCTAGACTATTTTCAATGTGAAATTCCTATTAAAAATTAAATCAGGCAAACTGTGAATTGTAAATAACTCTTATTTACAATTCAATTTCATATCATGCAATATTAAATATGTGAATGTAAAGTTCTTAGGAAATCATGTGGTCTTCAGCACACGAATCCACCGTAG
>BGPR01010158.1:6647-53834 GCA_013235015.1 Araneus ventricosus
CATTTTAACGTTTAACGATGTAATGTCGCTTTCCTGCCTCAGTCTTATAGTTGGGGAGGTAGTTTGTTGTAGAGGTAAGTATGAGTGAAAGGGAATTGGCCTTCCGGTATCCCTGGACCCAGGACAAATTTGGCGACCTTATGACAAATAGATGATTCCAGAAAATGCGACCCTTTTTCTCGATATCTCTATTAGGAAAGGGAGTATGTTGAATATACGAGGAAAGCTCTATGTGGCGTCACGGCCTGTCGGAGAGAGTATATATGACCGCGTTTAAATCAGAGGGTGTTGTTGTTGATCCATTGGGAACGACTTTGAGTTTCACTGCAGGTGAGCTAGAAGCTGGTGAGCTGGAGCGCCATTGGAAAGTGCTGTTATTGCTGCTATTAGTTATTTGCTGACTGTTTGTGTTGCTAAATCTCACAAAGTGCTGAACTGTTGTCACTCAGAATTGTTGTCTGTTTACGTTGCTAATCTGTGCAAGATCTATTGTTTCCGTTACCTGTGCTACGTGTTTCCTGCATATTTGTGAATAAATCTTTCATTCTCCATTATCCTGGTGTGTTGGATCATTTACACCATAAAGCACTCCACAGAAAGACTTTGTAACAATATTTACATTCTGAACACTTAGAATTTTATGGAAATAAATTTGAAATGCGGAACGAAAATACCACCTGCTGCAAAACCTAAAACTTATATTCCCAAAATGCTCATTGCGACCCTTCAGAAACGCCATATCGAACAAAAATTTGAATCCACAAAACTTCCGTTTCTTCACACCAAAACTGACTTAAAATTACAAACCAGGGCCCTCAACTCTTTCTCCTCCACCCCCCACCCACGAAAAAAAAAAATCCTGAAAATCCACCCCATTAAAGTGCATTTTGCGGTCACACAGACAGAAAGAGACACTGTCCCCTTCTCCCCCCCCTGCCTCCATAAACCACGACCTCACTCATTCCACAAAAAAAACGTGGTTTGGAATGGACTCCTGCTTCCCTCGAGGTCTCATTTGAAGTGGGGTATGGTCTTCAGGGGATCTGGTGTCATGTCCCCTCCCCAGAACTCACACCTTCGGGAATCTTTGAACAGTTTCTGCGCCACGATCAATGCAAGTAAGCGTGAAAAGTGTGGCATGATGTGATATGTTAAAATACGTTGGTACCTAGCTAATTTGAAGCTATTAGTGGGACGCACAATCAGAATTGATTTATTTGAAAATCGAATTAAGAAAACCTGGGTTTAAAAATGAATAAGTAAAATAAATGAAAATATTCGAATTAAAAATGGCAACAAAGATTTATTTTAGCATTTCATAAAAAATAGTAAGTATTTTAATAAATAGTATTAACTTAATCTGTAGTTTGAAGCGGTTGAACGAACAAAATATTAATAAAATATACGTTGCAAAACAAAAAAAACATCAAAGACAAAAAAAAAAAAAAAAAAAAAATGCAAGAAAAACGATTTTTTCCGATCTTTATAATTAAAAAACATGGAAGTTATTATTTTCATTATTCGCTACGTTGAATCGTTTGCAAAAGCAAAATGAAAACTATTTATCTCTTAAGCAACTCTTTAATACGGCCCATGAAAATATATAAAGAGAAATAAAATAATAAAGTAAAAATGCAAGAACTAATAAATTAAAACACCGGAAGTATAACTTTTCTTCTCTTCTCAATGTATGAATACAATGGAGGAAAAAAGAAATTGCAAAAATAGTAAAAAAAAAAAAAAAAAAAATCCAAATCATTTGCCTCACTTAAAATAAAATGAATAAAACTTCATTATCTGAATTTTAAAATAATTGACGGCGCTTATATCCCTCTTTAGTTCACTCATCACTGTGCCAATTTGGTCCCGGTAAGTCAAAATAATTCGGGCATGCATAGAGCAGAAAAAAAAAGAAGCTTAAATACTCAAAAAATAAGCTCTTTTATATCGATAGATTTATCAGTTTTTAAAAAATAAGTTAATTTGAGAGATGGACTACAGCAATTTCCTATTTGTAACATGTTAGAACCTAGTTCAATGGGTAATTTTCTTGTATCAACTGTATTTCAGCAATTTCGTAATTATCTAATTATAGTATGCATCCCACGGTATGATATTGCTATATTAAGTACACATTAAATTGATACTCTTTTGTTTTTTAACAAAAATGGGCGGAAGTTGGACGTATAGATTTTCAACTATGCCCGTCTTCTACCCATTTAACGTCAGTAACAGGTTATAACGCAATGATGCAGGAACCCAGTGTCAAACATTTATGACCCAGTCGCCACAAAGAGTAAGTGACGCCTGGGGCATGATAATTTTTTCGTTAACCTCCTTCATATTTAGCTTTATAAAGTGAAGCATATGTACTACATTTTTTGGCTCTACGGCCACCCCTAAGATTTCAAGTACCCGGGGCGCCTACACTTGCGCCCGAGTACCGCCCTTGCCTGTCCTCCCAACCTTCCAACCTCTGCCGTCACCCCATCACTGTTAAAATTGTTTTGCTTAGTGAAAAGCTTCAACCACCTTCCCTGATCAGTGTCTATATATGGCAAACGATAAGGTACGTGTGGCGATAAGTGTTAATTTCTCTTTTCCCGATGGCAACGATCGGTTTGCTTTTACAAAATAAACCGGTAGCCTCCTTTCCGATTGCATAGTCATCAAGATATCGCCCCTATTCCAACGCTGATGTTTGATCTTGAGGGCGAAATTTTTGCCCGAGTCTTTTCCACTCACTTTCATTACCCTCTGCTTTCCAAAATTATCTCATAATTTTAGTATCGATTTATTTTAATCCTTGAAAATAAATAATTTATATTAAAACTTTTACTTTTAAAATCCTTATCCTTAATAATAATCGTTAACCTTAGTACTAAAATCCTTATCTTATCCTATCCTTTAACACTAAAACTTGTCCTTATCCTTTATCACCAAAACTTATCCTTTCCCTTTTAGTATTAAAATCCTTTATTACTAAAACTAATACCTAACTAACTAACATTTATAACAAATCTTAATACTAAAAATACTTTTATAAATAAACTTTTAATCATTTAGAATTGATTTATTTTTAAACCTTGAAACTTTAAAAAAAAAATCTTCACGTTTTATTTCTATCATTCATTAATAAATTATTTTCATTTTGGTACATACATTAACTATACTGTGTATACTCTATTTTCATCAAGACATGTCTGTTAGATTTACGGGATCTTCATCCCCAAATAAATAAATAAACTATGGAGACAGAACGTATATATATGTGAAGCTTCCTCCCGCGACACCTCTATTGAAACGTTACGGCAATTTACTGGACATTGACGGGCAAAGGGTGACGTCTATAACTTTCATTTGAACTAGACTTTGATTATTATTTTCGGATCTATTTTATATTTTCTTGTGTATAAAGTCAACTATTTTCACGTTGCAATTTTTATTTAATGTGGTTTCGTACATTAACGTACCTGTATTGTTTTCTACAGTTGAAAGCTGTCATTATCGCGGAATGAACGTTAATAAGCGGGGAAAAATCAATAATGTGTATCTCTTTGTTTTGTTTTCTGAACTTTCTTCATGTCATTGTGGGCGGTTTTTTTTTTTTTTTTTTTCATTTTGTTGAATTCCTGATTCCACTGCGGCAACGCCATACGTAGTCACTGACTAGTAATAAATAAATAAAAATGAAATTTATTTCTAAATAAATTAATATTGTTTTTAAAATGTAATTAATTAAAATTAATTTATTGATTTTAATTTAAAGAGTATAAGAAAATGCAGTATTGATGATTTCTCTAAATAATCTAAAAAGAAAACATAATAGAAGAATTATGTTGACTGAGAAAAATTTTTCTTTAATTAAAAAAAAGTCTAATTAGGTGTATCTACACTTCACGCGCTTCACACCCGTCTCAAAACAACCGCATTGGATCCTTCGAAGCTCGTTGCGGGCTTATAAACTTCGTATGCCCCTGTTTAACAGGGGAAAAATGAAAATCGTTTAAAGCTCTACACAAAAACAATGGCATTCCCTTGATTTCTGGGTAGGGATGTGACGTCCCATGCGACACCTGTTCTCTCTACATGAAACCGCGGCATGTTTTATAAGTAACTCATATAATTCCCCCCTCTATTTCACAATTTATTTATTTATTTATTTATTTTATTACAGTAGGGGAAATGTCACACTTGGATTTCTGTATGCGCTCAGTCATATAAGAGAAAATTCCTTTGACAACATTAAGTTGCAAGCGAATTTAAAAAGCCAAATTGAAAATAATATAAGTTATGAAATCAAAATATATGTAATTTGATCCTTGAGACTTTTTGGTCAGCAGTCGTTTATGAGCCCGATGTTCGGACGATCCACAAGATCACTGCCATGCACTGGAAGCCTCCCGTGTGTCATTGGTGTGACTATTTCCCTGCCCACCTGGGTCACAGAGGCGTCCCAACTCTCTTTGGTTTAAATAATACAAAACTTTTAGTCTGGAGGGGACCCTATTTTAATTATCCACACTAAAGCCCTGTTATAAGTGACACCTCGTTTTCAACAGCAGAAAAATGTATATTTGAGACCCGCCCAGCTGGGACGTTAACATCCTTCGATCTGATAATGTATGAAATTTCCAATATATGACAAGAACCAACGAAACACTTCCAATTCAAGCCTTCACAAATAATCTGCCAACCCAAACTCGGCTTGGCCACTATCTTTAGTCGGATGAATAGTCTCTTTCACATATGTCCAAGCCATTACTCATGTGTCTGATCACAAAACCACGCAAAAGGGCTTTAAAGCAATCATTTATAAATAGTATTACTCACCACAGAAAAATTCTTTTTAGAGATCTGTTTCTTAAGATTGTCATTTTTGATAAATAATAGCAAAATCAGACGCTTAAGTTGAGCCAGCAATGAAAATATTAGCTAATTCCATCAGACAACTAATGCAAAACTGTTCCACATCTTTTGAGTTGAGTACTTTTACATATGTAGATTAATTCAGTGGATCTCAATGAGAAACCATTGATAAAAAAAGGGAGTTAAAAATGTATAAGTAGCCTTCTTTTCATATCATAGATGTCCTATCTCAGTAGCTTCCCAACCTTCGATCCACCCAAGTCTTCGAAAGCACTAGCGGCCCCTCTGTAACACATCATATATTTTAATATTCAAAACATAAATTGAGCACAAGAAACTTAAACGATAAGAAATTCCACAGAAAAATGTTGACAAACAATAAGTGTAAATTTTCAAACATATACAGGGGAACTGAAATTAAGTACCAAATAATTTTAATAATAATAAATTTCGAAACTTCGCTATTTTTTTTTATACAGTAGCAACGATTAAAAAAACTCTTTCTATATACTTTTTGAAAACATATTCAGCAAGTAAACCGAAAAAAATGAATCGAATCTGTAAATTATAAAGTTATGTAAATTCAGCCTAATTAATTTTTTGAAATTTCGAAGAGGGAAGAAAACATAATTTTTAGTAATCCCAATACGAACGATTATTTTAGAACTTATTTTAAATCACTATGAAAATGAGAATCACATGTTCAACCAGACTTGACAAAAATTAGAAATATTCGTTACCATTGGGAATTCATTTGAATCCTCCTCTTGAAATTTCAAAATATGAGATAGGTGCTGCTGCTTGTTAAGCACGATATACTAGCTTAAACATCACAGAGACAGGTGCTCTAAGGGGTATATACGACTCTTAAACCCTCAAAAGAAGAAAACTGCTCAAATCTCCATACATTAGTAATTATAACACATGTAATTCTAACAACACCACATAACTACTTTTTTCTTAGAAAAAATATTTGTTCTTTCTCTTATAGTACAACGTTTTCAAACCTTTATATTGGCATGATATATATAATATTATATAGAAAGTCACGGAATAAATAAATTATTGGTCTAAAACACAATATTTGTCTTATCTAAGTAATCCAAACAGTCTGTTTAAGAAACTGTCCACAATTCATTAATGATTTGCATTTAATTTCTATTTTATATACAATTTAAATATAAAGGTAAAAATAGTTAAATACAACTTTTCTTACTCCCCAAATACTTCTTGGATAGACATATACAAAAATGTGGTTCATTCTTGTAGAACATAAATCAAATGATATTCAGTAAAGTTTCTAAGTAAAAATATTCAAGCTATTAGAGTGCACGCAATATAAAAAAAAACCCACATTTTGAGATATAGCTCTTAAATTATGGCCATTTTCAATGCTTACGTAGAACATTGATACGATTTTCCCTTCAAGAACTTTCTATAATTATATGAATTTCTTAAAGGGATTGTTTTAAATTGTTTAGAGATTGGAGACATAATATGCATTTTTCATTAAATCAAAAATTTTCGAGGTTTAAAGTCGTATGTCCCTCGCTAACTTGGGACGAGACATTTCAATTGCCATCTTACAATACACTCCCTGTGCTCTGTGGGGTTAGCCCCACGTTGGAGAAATCACGGCTATTCAGATTCTCGTCTTTCTGAGGCGATCCATTTCGATACTACATAGTGTATGAAAATGACTCAACATGCGAAAGGATCAAACAAAGAACATTTCCAGCAAGCCTCCACAACAGCTGACGCAAAATCCCTGCTCAATCTTCGATAAAGTGAATAGTCTCTTTATGCATATGTTAGAACCCCATTCATGTGCTTGGATACAACACCACTGTGAGAACTATTAGTTTCACAATGCCATATTCTAAACCACCATATCACACCAGCGCAGTCCTTCAGTGCTGGAACTTCCATTTGCAAAGGGAAGCGTGACGGAAGTGCTGTCCCGTACCGCTGCTAAGGTCGCCCGAGAGGGTCGAAGGTCGTGAAACATGCGACATCAGGGTGATGACCACTTCCACCGCACACACTCGCCACAGGCACTGTGCTTGCTCAATGGCCGCATTCAATGGAGCGCACAATCTTGTGGTCACCAACCACAGCGGAGATGCGATTGTATCAATATGGCGGTGTCGTGCGATGAATTGCGATCTGATTTATGAATTTGTCCGTCTCGCATTCGTCTCTAACCTTCAAAGACGATGTGTGGAATTACTTGTTTCAAAGAGGTCTATCCGCATAAGAATCGGAAAGAGACAACACGTAGACTTCTGGTTGATCGTTTAAGATGCAAATTTGCGGCTTGAATTAACTGTATTTAGCTTTCAACACAAAAGCAACTATCATTTCCATATGTTTCACCATTAACATTATGAACAAACATTCGGAGCGGCTCGAGATTGCTTATCAAACTGGGGCAATCAATATCCCCCCCGCCAACCAACATATTTTTCAATTCTATAGTAGTCTGTATTCAAAATATCAAAGAAACTTTTACTTAGGAATATGCATGTTTTACCTGCAAAATATGACTTCGTAAAACTATGGTCAGAGTTTTTAAACTGAAAAGGGGAGAGTATGACTTGTGTGTGTGTGTGTGTGTGTGTGTGTGTGTGTGTGTGTGTGTGTGTGTGTGTGTGTGTGTGTGTGTGTGGGAAACTTAGTTCGGATGGGACTCATGAGATTATAGTATACCTTAGGTTTATATATCATTAAAATGCTAAAGCGCAATGGCCAGTCATTGGGAGAAAAATGGCCTCAAACTTCGTCATAGCTTATATACCCGTAAGTTGATCACGCTACAAGCGAATAGCTGGATTTTAAGTATAACATTGCGTGCAAACCTTCTGACCAGTGTTCGATCCTGCCTCCATTTTCTTTTTTTTTCAAAATTAATATTTAATTAAATTAAAATTTATACATCTTTTTATTAAATATTAATAATTTTTGCATTAATCATTTTTATTCCTATGATATATAATCATAGTCATAATTTCATTTAACAGATTAAATAATCATAAGAAACAATTTTAATGATGTTAAATAATAAGTATAATTATATTATCATTATATGACATTAAATTTTGAATGATTCGTTAAAGTAATTACACAATTTCCGTTCTAATGAAATTTTCTTTACGGAACATTTGACCGAAAAGAGAAAGAGCAGCTGTTAAACCTTTGAATGAGAGAAAGACGGTCCAAAAATCTAAAGTTTATTTCCCAATTGATCTTTAAAATAAACGTATACCGTTTATTAATAATGCATATGTCAAAATATTCTTTATTTCTTATTTTTATGCATGTTCTTGTATGTAAATAAAAATACTAATAAATGTCGGAAAATTTCAAAAATTTACAAATGGAAAAAAAAAAATCTTCATGAAATCTTTTACGATGAGAGACATCTATTAAGTTATCTATGAGAGCAATCTTATATAGTATTATTATTTCTAAGCACACATTAATGTATTTATAATTAATTATATTTTCTTTCTTTTGTAAATACCTTTTGAAATTACATAATTTCAAATTAAATTGAACAATTTATAAATATTTAATTTAAAAAATATAATCATTTGACTGGAAAATTATATCTGTCTTATTTATATGATCCTGAGTTACAGTTATACTATAATTTTTAAACAGTTAAATAATTATAACAAATCTTTCCCAACAAAACCAGTTTCCTGTAGATAGATAGGAAATTTTTTAATTGTTTTAATGGAATTCATTCAAAAATTTTAATGCATATAACATAATAGTACTTATAGTTCTTATTATTTTGAACATCATTAAAAAGTTTTTTATGTTTATCTTAACTCGTTAAAATTAAATTATGACTATGATTGATATATCATAGGAATAAAAAATATTTAATGTCTTAAAAAATATTAATATTTAATAAAGATGTTTATAAAAATTTTAATTTAATTAAATATTAATTTTAAAAAGGAAACGGGAGGTGGGATCGAACCTAGGGCAAAAGGTTCATAGCCAGTACTATACAATGTCCATGCTATTCGCGCTAAATAAATCCGAGACAACTACTGAGTATATAGCTGGTGCCGAAAGTTTAAGAGCCTCATTTTCTCCTCCAATTGGCTGGCCATTGCGCTTTAGCATTTTAATGATTAAACACCGTAAGGTATCATACTATTAATAAACCAGTCCCTATCCCTACTGAACCATCTTCCCAAGCCGAAGCCCTCCTTGTGAGCTAATATTTAAAATTACAGTGAGTCTATTCGAAACTAAAATAATATATTTCACCGAAATTTAAAAATATATGATTTGGGCGCCACTGCCGACTTGCGCCATGGGCTATTTCCCTGGCCCTCCTGCTGCCTCTTCTGCAAACATTCTATAATGTGTTGCTATATGATGGTTCAGTAGTTAAAGTGAATCAATCCATGAGATTAATTCTGAGAAAAATATATCTCAAAGTTTATTAGCTGCATTTGAAATAACAGTGACTCTAATTTCTTTTGTTTCCAGTGGATGATGATGTAGACTTGCACAATTGTGACACATATGGACATACTCTAATCGTAAGCGGCAAAGTAACTTAGGTATATCAACGCAAAGTAAAAAATATGGGCCCCACCCCAACCAACGATCTTTAAAAAAATTTATAATTCTTGTATTCTAAATGTCAAAAAAGCTTTACTTAGAAATATGTATTTTATCTGCAAACATAAAATATTATGTGAGAATTTTAAATTTCAGTGTGTTATTACGGTATATGGAAACTAAAAAATAATATACTCAATAAATTTTAAAATAGTGATTTTATTTCTCAAGTCTATTAAAACATTTTTTTTTTCCTTCACACTCCTGCTTTGAATGCCATGGGCAGTTGCCGTTTGCCCATGCCTCTGGTCGCTCTGCCCACCTACCATGGCAATCAGGGTGGCGTCAGTGGGGTGTCCAGGGGGTACATCCATGTCGGGGATGTCGCCCTGTCGGGGAAATTTTGTACCCATTCACACAAAGGGTATTCAGCTAGTAGATAAATAAAAATCTGGCAAAATTTGAGAGGGTTGTCAATTATACCCTTCCCTTGTACACGCTAGCTGGTCGTGCCCCCTGAGGACGGACTCTGACGCCACCCTGATGGAAGTGATAGTGAAAAAGAGCGAAATATGGAGGGTTCATTTTAACTCGATCTCCCATATCATAATGTCGTTTGTAAAAGCCATTACACAGCAAACATATATAAAGTTTTGATGTAACATCTAGAACCATCAAGCGACTATGCATTTGTGGATAACACACAACAAAAATACACATACAAAAATGAGAGCATCAAATCTACACAAGTGTATTTTCAAATTCTGAATGGATATTTTGATTTAAAATGATGATCTTCTCTGTTTTCAGGTTACGAAATCTTTGGACATGTCCTGCAGTATATAAGCTAAACAAAAGATTCTGATCAATAATCTTCTATGAACGAACACAAGTGTTTCTTCCTTTGTTCTTTCCGACTTACTTGATGATTCATCAAAGAACGTTGCTTTTTTCGTAGAAAAGTAAAACGGTTACAAATCAACCGTTTTAGACTCCAAATGTAAAGATAATTTTCCATTATTTTAATCGAATATTATGAACAAGCATTATACGTATTCTGTGTTTGCTTATGAATTTTTCGAATATCTCTAATCAGTGTTACAAACTCATTGTTCTAAACATTCTTGCAGCGAATAAAAATAATCCTCCTTCTCTGCTAGATAATATTGAATGCATTTATTTCACCATTTCCACTGTACGATTTTGTTTCGCAAGAAGTAAGATTGACCATCTACGAAAAGCCGTGGACAGTATTTGCTAGAAAACTTGGTAAATCGTAAGTGATATTCATTTAAAATAATTCCTTTTTTTTTTCCTCATTACCTTAGAGTTGAATTGTTCCCCTCCAACCAGTGATTAAGTGGTTTAAGGCAAGGTAAAACTGAAGGACAGAATCAAGAAAGAATGTTGTGGGTTCTAAGCTTATGTATTTATTAATACTATATTGTATATAAATAACAGTTCAACTCATTCAACGGTATTTGAACATGATTGCAAACGTTGCATGTAAATAGTGATTTTAAAAAATCGGCAGTCAGAGGGTTAATCTTATTTATCTGCTCTTTTTCTCATCTATTTGTCAAAAAATGCTTTCGTGCCTTAGATAGTTTATTAAACATTGAATCTCTACTACTGCAAATGAAATTTATTAAGAAAGTCTGACCAAGAAAATGAAATATATTCATTTTGATAGTATTTTTTCTTTAACTAAAGAGAATTTGGGATCATATAGAACCTGTAATACTTGGTCCTGAAGTTAGAATCTGCACTGTCACATACCCTTTAAAACTTGTTTCTACGATTTCGTTTCAAATGCATTTGAGAGATTAAATAAACATGGAAATTAAACAGACATTTGGTGATGGAATAAAATGGGCCAAACGTTGTTTTACCACTCAAAAATTCTGCAAATAGCCCGTGTTGTTCCTTCAAAACAGGACGTTAATATAATTAAACTAAACTAAACTTAAAATTCAATATGAAAATGTTAGACTTCAATCGATTTACTAAAGTCTATAAGTATAGTAAGGCCGTTCAAATATTACGTAGCATGTTTTTGGTATTTTATGCATCCCCCTCCCTAGGCAAAAAAATAAGCAAATCGCAAATTCCTCTTATAATTACTAAGCAACCAAACTCCCCCAGTTCTTCTTTTACAAAACGTATAACTGTAATAATCTAAATTTAAAATTTCAGGAGTTAATTCAAATAAAAACCTAACCGGCTTAAAATGAAAAAAGATGCAAGTTTAATTTCCTTAATTTCAAGTTTAGCTACAAAATCAGTTTAATTTTCTTTGCCAAATTTAACTTTTTTTCAAATTTATTTTAAATTAAATTATTTGTGCAAGTTACAAGAGATTGAAATAAAGTGATTTTATGTTCCAAGCATCACTCTACCCCTCCCCCTTGTCACAAGCAAAAATAAGCAAATCGTAAACCCCCCCCTTGGTGTACTAATATTTGAACCCCATATGTAATTATTAATTTATTATTATACAAATATGGGACAACAGGATGAATATGAAGAGTATAAATAAGATGAGAGAATTAATAAAAATATCTAGCGGGAAGTGTTCTTTCCGCTTTTTTTTCCTGCACTTCCAAAATAGGGAGCTTCCCTGTTAGCATCATCGTTAAGTATGTATCGAGAGTATCAAGTATTCAATTTGGAAAAATTACTTTTTCCTCTGGAACAGTTTAGCCAGAATCATCTTCACTGTTCACAAGTTTGAGCAAGTTTCATATACTAAACTTCATACATCTAGCTTGTTGCGTTTCTCTGATTCATGGCATGCGTTCATGCATGGAGACGTAGAGAGTAGACAGCAATGATTTTCAAAAATTAGATGCACATTCAACTTTGTGACAAAAACATGTCATCATCTATATAATCTCAGAGCCCTTTTCAGCTTTTTGTAGTTCAGACAGACAGACAGAGACACTGCTCTGTGATGGATTTCATCCGAAATTTGATAAATATCTGTAATTATAGTACAAAACTGTATACCAAATTTCACTGAAAGAATTACTATTCTTTGAAATTTAAAGAGGAAGAAAAAAAACGATTTTGTCGCAAATTATAACGAATATTTCTGAATTTATTTAACACTGATATGATGAGGCGCATATTCCTACCAGATGTGGAAAAATTCAGAAATATTCGATATTAGTTGCGAAAAAATCTTGTTTTTTTCTTCCTCTTGAAATTTCAAAAAATGGAGATAGGTGTGTGCTTGTTATGGCGATTTAACTTTAGTGTTTGGTGGAGGGAAAACCGAACGTTTAAACCGAAAACCGGTTTTTTTTTTTTCGTTAACCGTTTTTTCTGTTTTTTTTTGCCCTGGTTTAAACTGATTATTTTTTAAAAATCCAAAAACCTCGGGTCGAAGATAGGCTCGATTTAGTTCGATTAGATAAAATTTACTGGATCATAAGTTTTGAATTCTCATCAACTTAAGCAATACAACGCTTCCTCGAGGAGTCTGTTGGTTGGTGGATGAAAGAGTCTTAATGAATAGATAAATATTGGCCAATGGATTGATTTCCTCAAAACTATACTAATAAAATATTTTGTCTGCAACGGCGTCTGTTTTTGTAGCCATAAATATTTATCTTCAGTGGGAAGTCTGTGGCTTCCAAAGATTAGTATCTGCGTTAGAATGATGTGATTTGGAGAAGTGTCGACTCACGGATCAACCATTGCTGAAAGGGTCTTTATGAGCAGATTAGATGATAAATATTTGCCAATTAATTAATTTCTTGTGAAAACAAGGTTACATAAAAAAATTTTCTATAATACATACTTATGCAATAATTACTCATTTATTATTATTATAAAAATAGTCTTTTATAATCATTACTTATTACATTAATTAAGTATTATATTATATTTACTTATTGTATATTATTAATAAAAATTCTGTCCAACAAACATTCCTTTAAAAAAAAAAAGAAAAAACCGAAAGCGGTTGAGTTGGTTTAAACCTCCAGGTTAAAACTGAGCGAAAACCGATTTAATCTCAAAAGGGGGGGCGGGGAGTTGGAAAAATCGCGTCATCCCTAGTGCTTGTGTCTTTTGAAGCTAATTGCCATCCAGATACTGACAAATATAATTTGACTTCCCTGAATCAGAGACGTCTAAAACAGGAAATACCATCGAAATCTCGAGTTTGAATTTTTTTTTTTTCCTTGACGACTTCAGCACTTCCTCTTTTTTTTTTTTTTACATCATATACAAAAGTAAAAAAGCTCTGTGTATTTATAAAAGAAAAATAAATTTTCCCATATTCTTAGAAGGTAGACCAACATGATCTATTATGATGTGAGGATCTGTGAAACCTGGCATATGTTCTTCTTTTTAGTGGACACTTGTATACATGAAAGAAAAATTTAATTAAATCAAAATTGTTTCATTTTTCAACTCTTTAAAGGGCCATTTTTTTTTCTAGTAGTGATATAATAAGAATAACTTTGGTGTTGAGATTAATTTCAGACTCGAAGTTCATTTAGCTTATTGGATAGTATTAATTTTTTGTTAATTAATTGCATTAATTTTTAAAAATTAATTTTATTAATTGTTAATTAATTAGCAATGTAAGACACTTAATTATGGTTCGAGATCAAAAATCGGAACATCTAGGTTTGTGTTTCATCGAAATATTTTGCGAAGATTTACGCCAACCTCAAAAATTGCATTTAAAAATTGATGAATTTGACGCCAAGTATACTTACCATGGCCTTAGAAAGGGTTAATTTAAATAATATTTTGAATAATAATCATAATTTAAGACAAAATTCCTAATCTATTGCCAGAATTACCAGGTTTCGAATTTCAAAAAACCAGGCCCGTCATATATTTATAAACTTCAGGCACTCCATCTTCATTAACATTATGTTTGGCCTTCAATTCATATTCGAACAGAATATTATCAGTTATTACCTATACATTAGTATCATACTAGATAATTAAACTATTATAACTATCAATTAGTTGTAACTATTAAAACTTTTGAATTATTTAGTACAAACACTCAGAGTTTAAAGAAAAGGCACACATTTTTCGAGTATTCGCAAAAGTGATGCTAATAAAACTTTAATATAAAATTATTTTTGGAAGATAAACAGTAATTTTTTACTAAAGACTTAAGTATGCTAATTATGGCTTTCATTTATTTCCTCATTCGTGCATAACGGACAATTTCCTCTTTTCTTAGCATGGAAGAAGTTGATCAACAAAGTGTGAGGATCTGAAAACTAACGGAAGCGATTCAGCGCTGTGTTTACCTATCCGCTGACATCCATTCCTCTCGTCGGAAAGGCTTGGCGAGAAATCGCCGCTCACATTGGCGACCTGCCCCGACCGCCAACCCGTCGCCCGAAATCGAGCCAAGAGCGCGTGGCGGGTGCAAGAGTGCACGTGCTCTCGTAGAACCGCAGCACGACCTCCGTCGATTGGACGCGCAAGGATACCGCCCACCTCGACCAATGGCAGAGCACGGAGGGCACGAACCGCCGGATTATCGCGCCGCTAATAGCTCTGCTTGAACTTTAATGACCCCACCTCCCCTTCCACGTTATCCTTATAGGGAAGTCCGTCGTCTTGGCAACCACGAGTGGCGTTCTTTGTTGGGTGTCATAGTTCAGAACCGGGGCCACGAGCAGTTGAGATCTCGCCGCTCGGCGCGACGGGTCGCCAAAATTACGCATCAGCAGAGAGCGAATCAACCACGTCTACGGAGCCGGGTCCGCTGTTTTTTTGTTGACGGATCGTCTGAGCGCAGAGCGCGGTTTTGTTGTGTTCTAGGGTGCTTCGAGTGGGAAGATCGGAAAAGTGCCAAAAGGACTTAGCGCACTTTCTTCGTTCTACGGATTGGTGTTTATTAGAAAAAGCATCCCTCGAAATGGCTCTTAGGACTTAGTGTTTTTTCGCCAAGACTGTTTGAATAGTGTAAACAATAAGACGCTAAATTATTCAAAGCAAACATTGTGCTATTACTTTTCCCCCCAGAAATTAGACAAATAATGAAGATGGTTGTCAGGACTCGATAAATAGGACAGTTCTTGCAGTTTTTTTCTTTAACTATACACAACGTAACTTCTTGATTTGTGTCGAATTATTGAAAATATAACAAGATGGAGAAGTTCTTTGTGACTTGACAATCTGGATTATTTTTGCAAGAACTTTTGTCAGCTTTTACTGCCAGGAAATCAACAAAGGCAATGCCTAATTCCTTCAAGAGCTAATATTTTTTTGAGCTTGTTGATTTCTCCTGGTGCCTTGTCTCCAGAATAACAAACAAGTTTAATAATCCAAACCAGCAGCAAGCACATCCAGTATCGTCCAAAGGCAATGTTGAATGTTCTCGAGAGTTGATAATCTCTTGATATCCACTGGTACATCCTTCACTATATGCCTGCTGGTACAGCAAATCGAAAAAGATCTGCCCTACTGGACTTGACATTTGAACTTTCTTAAGTCTACGTGTGGTATAATCAATTGTATTACCGCTAATGCTCTTTGGTTAGGTTCAGCTCTAGCGCAACTCTTGAACTTTCGGTCGGGGTAGAGTTTTGATTTGTTTTTTTTCTCTGTGTTGTGTAAAGGGCGTGCCTCGTGGCCGGCCTCCCGAAAGGCCAAAAGCTGTTGATCCCGGAGTGGACCGCGACCCCTGGACCGTCCCCAACGGTTCCGGGAGCCCTGCAGTTGGGGGCCTTCCATCCCTTGCTGACCAATCCTTGGAACGGACCAACCCAGGGCGGGTTCGAGCGTCGCCCGGGAACCACAACCACCGCCACAAGCCCACCGATGTCCTTGGCCGTGACGCCCTGGCGTGACCCTACAACCGCTGACCCTCCGGACATAGCCCCACCCCCTCAATCGGCCACCCCTTCCAGTTCGGACAAAAACAGTCAGGGTCAGCAACAAATAGAATGTGTCGTCTGCGGTGACAAATCCAGTGGGAAGCACTACGGCCAGTTCACGTGCGAGGGCTGCAAGTCCTTCTTCAAGAGGTCTGTCCGCAGGAACCTCACCTACACGTGCAGGGGCAACAGGAACTGCCCCATCGACCAACACCACCGGAACCAGTGCCAGTACTGTCGGCTCAAGAAATGCCTCAAGATGGGGATGAGACGAGAGGGTAGGTTTGGAGGTCAGATTTGTTTCCTCCTAATCCTAGTGTCTTAAAATTTTTAATTATTATGAAAATGTGTAGGCACGATTTTAATGTTTATAAATATATGCATGTGTTTACTTGTGTATGCACAATCATAATAATTATGAATGTATACAGGTGCTTTAAATGCGTAGGCATCATATTAAGTAGTTCACTGTATCAAATATCTGAGATCACTTCATATCACTAAGAGTTTTCATGCGTGTCTTTGTTTTTAGCTATTTATTGATGATTAAGTAAAATCTTTCAATCCTTACTAATCGTTTTGACAATGATTCAGCTTTCTAGTATGCTCATTTATTAATCTATATAGATATTTTGCTATGAAGAATATCCTTCCAGTTATTTTGTCTTCATTCTTGTTATTTTACCCTTCGCGAAATTTTTGGCCATTGGACTTCTATGTAGATTTAAAATTTTCATTTTGTTGGCAAATCTACTTTTTGACTGTTCGTTTATATAGATGCACATTAGTATTTTATTTTTATAATCTAGAGGTATTTAGTTCCATATAAATATGATGCTGAAAAAAATATCTTTTGGATTAGTATCAGTGTTGTACTTGGCCAATGCTTCTTCGTTTTTCACTGAATTAATTCTTAGATATCATTATACGGAGATTATATTGTTATGTGTTTGAGACATTCACTATTTGCACAAATTTTATTTTTTATTCCTTCATGAAATTTGCAATTTTATTTATTCTCATCTGCTACACCATTTTTTAAATTCATATTTTGGATGGTAAAATTTTCAAAATACGTGGATGTAGATAATTGCACATATATCCCTATCTGCATTGTGGATATTAATATATGTTTAAATTTTGTAGAATTTGCTCCTAAGTACTTGATATTGTCTTGGAAAAATTCCTATTAGTTCACCGGCCTAAAAATAATTGTTTCTTATAAGTTTGTAAACATTCTGTTTTCCTTATACTGAATCAAATACAAAGCACCACGAATTAAATGTCTTTTTGATAACAATTGTACGTTTCTTGATCTTCGTATAAATTAGCAATACGTATGAAGTGATCTTTGAAATTTGGTCAGTAAATTTTAAAGTGCAAAAGTTAATAATTGGGCCATCAACAAAATTTAAGTGTCTAGAAAGTGGCTATTGTAATCTCACGTATTTTTAGTCATTTAAAACATATTATCGAGATGGTTTTTTTAAATCGATAATATTTCTAATAAATTAAAAAATAGTACTAAGATCTAGACATACATAAACGATTAACAGTTGTACTAAAGCAATATTTTTTTTATCTGTTTCAATTAGTGTATTTTATCCATGCATTTTATTTGTAATCATTTAACAAAATTCTTAGTGCGCAATTGTCTGGCTCTTGTTTTCATATAAAAGAGTTTGACGTCATTTAATTTGATTAGAAAGTTGTTTATTTTTGTCTTGAATTTTGGCAAGAATACTCAATTATCAACTAATCTCTATATTTGCCGTACTTCGTATTCATATTTTCAAGTTTGGAATGTCGTTAAATAATTTTTAGGTATTACTTTAATATTCAATTTGGAGTTTTTAAAATGTAACTTAAGAATATATAAAAGTCATAGTATAGATTTTGCAAAGAATTACAGATTTTGGAATATTGTTAACTGAGGTGCAGGTATTATTTTAATATTCCGTTTGATTTTATTAATATATTACTTAAGAATACATAAACGTATTGCAAATTTCGCTAAACTTAGCCCGTAACATTTTTGTGTAAATTATGATTTTTAAATGCCAAAAGATGTTTAAAATATTTATCTCTTCTGAAAATATTGGTCAAAAACTTTTTCAGTGGATTGTCCGCGTACTTTTAAGTTGATTATTATATTGAAATGACCTTCATGATCATCTCCTGAGATTGTAAAATTACATGATGGATACGAACTTCATCTGACACCATCTTATCAGTTTTCTTTGTCTGATGCCATATAATCTTTGTTTATAAATACGGAGATCTCGCCAGTGATATTTCTGATAAATCCTTTAACCGTTTCTTTTAGAAAGGCTTTGAAAACGCGCATTCATACAAAGCTTTTTATTTTAAGCATTTAGATATAAGTTTTTAAACCTTAGAATTAAATTATCCATCGTACATTTAGATTTTTATTTTGGTCCATATAAGATATCCGAGATACTTGGCTGTGCGAAAACTTTCTTCTTGTTAGTTCTTTAATGAAGAAATTATGATGCATTTTATGGACGTTCGAATTTTTATGCTTTTTCTAAAGCTTGAATTCTATCGTATTTAGAATATTTGGACTTTATAGAATTCGAAAAGATGTTCTTTCCTTGTTTTCAGCTGCATTACAACAGCAGCAATTTCATGGGACGAAAAGACTTGCCATTTCATCGTCATTTTCTAAAATCATCGATACAGAAAATTTCTGAAAATTCTTCTACAGATATCGAATATCATTTTTACTAATAATTGTATTTTCTTACTTTTCGATGAAAACTATTATGGCAAATGTTATTGCGATTTTGTAATTAAACCTGCAATTATATTTGCACCCGAGTTAAAAGAACCAATTGCCCGAATTGTTCGTAAATGACATCAATCCATTTAGTCTTAAGTGCTAAAATCCGATATTAGATTCTTCTGTTGAACTATAGAATTTTACACCTTCTCAATTCGTACACGATTTCTGTAAAGCATTAAATTTGGAGCCAAATGAAAGTTTACGGCATCGGGGTAAAAATTCGACACTACGTTTCTCTGACAGATTACTAAATATTAATAAGCAAAAAAAAGTGTGTTCTAAATTAAAGCATTTTGTGATACTTAACCAAAAAATTGTAATTAAATTGAACTTCTTTATCATTTATTAAATCTTCGTTAGTTTTATTTCCTTATGCATATGAGGATTTAAGGCTTAGAAAAGATGTTAAGTAAAAAGTTTTAGTTCGGTTGCATAATTTTAATGGCCACCTTTAAAGAAAAGTCGTTGATTTCAATACATAATATTTGACACCCAAATATGCTCATCTTGGCCTTCTGCTATTCCTCATAAATAGTTTTCTGAAAAGAAAATTTTCTGCTAATTATTCAATGGCAGTATATAAAAAAAAATCATGGAAATACTTTTGATATGACTAAAATAAAAATATAAAAATGAAAAAGTAATTAATAGTTGTACGTAAGCTTTTAACGCAATAGCTCTCGTCTGTTATTTAAAACAAAGCACATTGTTGTCATCCAAATTTCAAATCATTGCCAACTCCTGAAAAGTGAATATCTGCTATGGTTCTATTAGATCTCGTCAGTGCTTACCGCATCATTGCATTAGGTTGCAAATAATTCCATTTCCGTGTCATCATTTTCGCTCAATCCCACAAATTTATAAGAATTCTTCCTCCATTTAACTTGTTTGATTGAAGATCGGGTGAATAGATTCCGAATCATGCCATAATGCTAAATCATCACGTTTTGAAAAATTTACTTTTATGATTCGATTTTAAAATTAACAATGTAAATCCTTATTTCATTATTCAGAGTTTAAAATTTTTATTAATATTAATATATATATATTTTGCAGTAAAATTTCGCATTAAGTTTTCGGCAAGCTTTCTAATATTATTTTCATTTGCTACATTTATGTAATGAAATCGAACATGACTTTATTATATTTTTTCCACGTAAACAAATGTGTCAAAAATATAAAATACACACTTAAACATTAAAAGTAATAAATAAAAATAACTTTGATCCCATGTAGTTATTAGGAAACTTTTTATTAGGCATTAGAAATTAACCAAGTTTAATTAATTACTCATAACATAAGCTTAATAATATCTAAGTTAATATTAATATAAAATTTAATAATAAAAGTTAATAATTACTACTTAAAAATATAAAAGGAACCGACATACTCGCTATCAAAAATTTTCGCGATTTTATATAGGACACGACTATAATTTCAAAAGCTTTAGCCGATAGCATTGATTCCTAAACTCTTTCAAACCGCAACCCTAATTTTACCTCAAAATATTTTCTGCTGGCCCATTCATGAACGCAAAAGGTTTTTATGATCACAAGAATAGATGCAAGGGGAAAAAAATGTTAATTAGTGACACGCAAGAAGAAATTTATTTAAATGCATTTTTATGTAGAATTTTATTTTAAATACATTCGTATGTAAATTTTTATTGAAATACCTGAAATTTCATAAGGCTTTCTGAATTCTTTTGGCTTTCTTATACTGAACATCTTGAAAGAAGCTCTTCCTGCGAGTATGGGTTTATGCGACCTTGCATGATTCGTAACCGTAGTTAATGAAGCTCTGGGGCTATAAGAATAAGTTTGGTTCCGAAAAGTGAGAACAGGATATTCATGTTTCCGTTATCCGAAAAAACGAGACAATTTTGGAGAAACTCCTACCCTCACGGGCTAGAGAAAAACACTCGTTTTAACACTAAACCTACTACGACCAATAAAACGATTGTTTTCTTATAACGGTTTCAATTTACAATAGAACTTCGATTAACCGACACCGTCCTGACGAGGGCTATGACGGATAACCGAATAGACGGATTACAGAAATATCTTAATACATATGTACAGCTCTGTGACTGAACTGCTGGTTTGGGACTAAAGTTAAAATAAAAATTTTTAAAAGTGGATAATACATGCATGTTGTATTTAATTTTCCAAAACGATCAATATAAACTTGAATATAAGAGCAGTAGTGCACAGAAATATATTGTAAAATTATAAACCTACTTTACTTTTTACTTCTTAGACGATAACGGATCACTTAAAAGAGTCATGGTTAATTGAAGTTTCATTGTATTAGTGAAATGTCGGTACATTTAATGTACCAGTTCATCTGATGATATATAAGAGTGCTTGCCTGGTGGCTGTACAATTAGCTGTTATAGACCTAACATCTTAACAAATTAGTTATAACCTCCTCAGCTTCAAATACAGTAAAGGACAGTTTTTAAGTCTTTCAAGGGACTGACATAAAACTACGAAATTTTATCAGCAACTTCGTTCAACTTATAAATTTAATGCTACTAATAAAAATTCATTTAAAAGTAATAATTTGAAAGTTTTTTTAAGATGGTATTAGTATATTACTACATAGTATTGAAAACAATAATGGAATTTTAAAATTAAACGTTTATCATAAAAGTGCATGCCTTTATTGCATATCTTGAATATTATTTATACTACATTTCTTATTTTAAGCGCATGCATTTTATGTGCATGCGAGTAAGTGTTTAATTAAATAATATCAATGTTAATTAAGAAAATCTTTAATTAAAAAGTTTTAAAATTATAGAAACAGAGAAATATGACTGAGGCAGAAAATTTGCGAATTTTAGAGTGGTAAAAAGAGATGTATAACCGAACCTTTATTTCGTCTAAACGAAGTACTTTATTTTTACAATGGTGGAGAATCAATCGGGGCTGTGATGACACGATGTATAAATGAATAACTTATAAACGGCGCTTTAGTATAGTAATTGAATGCATTATCATTTAAGAGTTCAGTTTAGTGCTTAACTCCTTCAAGTGTTGTGCATGTGGCTGAAAAAGATAACGTATGCACTATAAAGAGGCCATCCCAGTGCAAAAAAATTAGTGGTACATAATATGTAACCCAGACGCGAAAAAGATAAGTTTTAAATTGATAGGAAATTCAATTTAAATAAAAAATTCATTGAAGTTAATAAACTTGTTTGAAATCTAACCGAAGTGCTTACTACTTTTACCGCATAAACTGATTTCCTTATTCTTATTGGTCGATTATTCTCGATCTTGTATCTGAAATTCACCATCGCGTCATATATCAAAACCGTTATTAAGAAATCAGTTGCGTCTATTCATTTCATCACTCCTTCCTATCTACATAAACATCTTCGGCACTTCTGTTACATTTTCAAAAAGTAAGCACTTTTTTGGCATCTGTCGATTGTTTGGCATATATTTCACCATGTGAAAGTTTGCAAGATATTTTTTTTTATTAATTATCGAAATGAAGCATGATTTTAATCTTCTTTTGACTGAAATTAAAGTGGTTACAGTTAACGTAGGTGTGTGTGGTCTGGATTGTAATACAGAGTGGTTACAGTTAACGTATGTTTTGTATTTGTAACATATGTACGTTTTTGATGACAATACACAATTTTTATATTTTCATAGCTTAATTATCATATAAGTCTAGTTAATCGATTGATATAACTAAATTTCGATTCCATATCTGTGCAGCCACTTGATAGTGAATTAAAAAAAATGGTTATAAGATTTCATAATATGTATAATGATGAATTCCTGATCGAAGATTAAAAATGTAAAATAATAATAATAAATGGTTTTTTAAGACACTTCCTTTATTGGTGCAGCAAAAAGTAGAAAGTATTTTTTCCCCTTAAAAATCTGGGGGAAATCAAAAGCGTAGAAGCGTGAAGCACTTAAAACAATATTGTAAGGAAATTAAACCACAATGAATATTATACATTCATTAAAAATTGAAATATCTATATACATAAAGAGCAAGTCACTCACTGACTCATCACCGAATCTCCCAAACCTTTGGGAGTAGAAACCTAAAATTTGGCAGGTGGTTGCTTCTTCGGTAATAGGTACTCACTAAGAAAGGATTTTTCGAAATTTTAAAGGTAAAAAATTAGCTTTTCAATGATACTAATTTCCATTCCATGCAACATTCTATTTAATTTTAATTAATTCTTTGAAATATGTTCAAACAATTTCCAGCAATGTTTTTACTGTTATCGTCTGCAGCGTTTTTGGTGTTTTAAGATTGAAACATCACACAATGTTTAAACAAATTTAATGTAACAAATTAAAACAGTTTAAATAAATTAAGCGCAATGTTTAATTAAATTTAATGTCATTCTTTAAAAATTATTGGTAACTTATAGAGAAAATTAAAAATTGTTTGGTTTACTTGATATTTTCATTTTAATTAAACATTTCATATGACAAAAGGATTTTGTTTCTTATAATATATCGGATAAAGTATTTTTTCAATCAAAACTATAAAGAGGTGAAAATATTTTACCCCAAGCAACAAGATATCAATAATATGCTACTATATACGGATGAAGTCGCTGGCATCAGCTAGTATATTATGTGATTAAAATTGAAGTTTACTAAGAGTATTTACAACATCGATACACACCTGATCGGTTTTTCTGTTTTTTTTTTAATCCCCTAGATTATTCATAAAAATATTCTACTTTTTAGTACACTAATTATTAGTGCGTTTTTTTTTAAACTTTTTTTTGTCTTTTTGTTTTCCCATTCGCAGAAATGCACACCATCGAGATTTGGCTTCGTATGACCATTATTTTTTTCTCTTATAGCATACTTTACTTAATTCTTACTTTACTTTCCTTTTAATACTAACCATACTTTAATTCTTACTTATTTTAGTTTACTTTATATTTTAATTCTAACTTTATTACTTAACTTTAATATTAACCAGCCGAAACTTTGATTCTGACCGCCCAATATATCAGCAACTAACTGTATTAAGAGTCTGTTTTTAGTTTTCTTTCTATTCAATGTCACCAACTGGATAAATAAGTGTTTTAGTATTATATTGGATAGTGGCTTTCTAATAGTCGCTTGTAATGCATTAAAATCCCTTGTATAAAACGGTAGATAGTTAAATGTAGACATTTCTTAGCACTTATAACCTATTATTAACCCTTTAACTACGAATACTTTCTTATATATATGGATTATAAACCACACCCGCAGTTAAAGGGTTAAATACAAGTGAAAACTGATCTAAACCAACAAGCATTTCCTGGAACAATAATTTAATAGTTATACTGTTAAACGAATAGGTATATTTTCGCAAACTGATTAGATAAGGCAGTAACCCACACTAATTATTGCATAGAGCTTTATTTTACTGCATTAAAATCCCTTATGGAAATACCAGATATGGACATCTCTTTATACTTATCAATTAATGTCAAACACAAATGAGACTAATCAGAGCTAACTAACATTTCCTAAAACATACTGTAAGACGTGAATATTTATTTAGCTAATTGAAAAAAATATACTATATTCTACTAACATTAGGATAAGACAATAAACCATGCCACATCCATATGAATTAAATGCATTTTGTAGGCAAAAAATCAACATTCTATTCTAACAAAGTCTTCGTTTTAAGCTTTTCGAAAATCAGTTTGAAACATTATCTGTATTAGTTCCAACTACCGATAAATTCACTCTGATTAATTAAATTAAAAAAAAAATCCTGAAAAGGAATCTTTTGTTCATGAAAATTTGGAATAACAATGTTCTAAAGTATTAACTTTCAAATTTTACCAATTCGTTTTACAAACAATTGACGAGCCTATCGTTTTTAAAAAAAGAATTCTCTATTATATAAATTTTCAAGAATAACCTCTTGGTTGAATTACTGAAGTAAAATGTATTCTTATTGTTTTAACATCGCTGGAATTTCTGTTCCTAAATAATACTTTATTCGTTTCATCCTTTTATTTCGAAAATGCAAATCTATTTACCGCTTGCTAAGTTTATTCTTATTATTTGCTTCGGATAACTAAGAGAATTTTTATTAGAGGAAAAATTGAACTGTTGAACCTAAATTAAATTAGTGCTTTGAGCATTCGAGATTTAAAATAAATCAAAGGTGAAACGGTTTATTCAGTTATTTCGTGTGCTAGTTGTGTTCTTAAAATGCTTTAGTAAATGCGTTCAGTGAATTATGGCAAGAGAAGATTTGTATTTGCTGGTCGTTTTGTAGTAGACAAAGGATTAAATCACTTCATCATTCGCGCATTAGAGTTAACTTTTACACTTGATGATATTTCTTTGCTTTGATTCTGAGAACTAAAATCGAGCATTATCAACAAGAACTGTGCTGTTTCACAGTCTCTTTATTTAGAGTTTTTAAATTTAATAGACTATAGTTAGGAAGGATTTGAAAAAGCAAATGTTCGAAGGTTGAGAAAGAGTTGGTACGAAAAGTTGAATTAAATTAATATATTGAATATACAACTCATTTCAACCGGTTTCTCCAAACAATGAATTTTTATAAATGCATGGATTTTGTTTGGAAACATGTATTGTTACAAAGTGCTTTTATTTCAATTATTTTATTTGCAAAAGATTAATAAAAGTATTCTGCTTTATATATTAAATTGCTCACTTATGCTAGTATTCATAAAGTTTATTATGGGATTGTTTTCCTGATATATTGAGATAAAAACGAATTCATATCAGTTGATATTAAGACCTTGTTCTATTAAAATAGAACAATAATATTAGAGTAAAGCAATATAGCAATATTACTTTTCCATGCTACTTGGAGGAACTTCAGAAATTTAAGTAAATTTCTCGCATGTCTGTATTTACTAGTGCTTTTATCGTTGTAATTTTTTTTATTTTAATTCCTAAGTGTAAGTAAATATTTTGCTATTTTAAATACTTATTTTTCTTTTAGTAAAATTGCAAGTACTATTTCTCCGCCATTTCTCGTTATAGAATTGAATGTTACTTTGTCTTATTTTAATTAATTTTTATTCTAGAAAATTTCAAACTAAATTTTGAATTCAATTAGACATATAACAGAGAATGAAATCGAAGAATTAAAGTTTTCCACTAATCGCAAATGATCGGATTTTCCCAACTTATTCCTGAAAGTATGCATTAATTTTTCTAGATTAAATATGTGTTTCGATTTTTTTTAATGCTATTTCATTTGTTGTCTCTTCATACTCTTTCCTTGCAGAATTGAGATTAACTTTGTCTTCTGCTATCCTTTACACTTATTTTTAAAAATTCCATTCGGTGTTTGATCCTGATTTATACTAGACGTATAAAACAAAAGTGCAACATGGTAATTAAATTTTTTCTAAAAATCATTAGAAAATCCGATTTGAATTTTTTGTGTACTTCTAATTAATTTACATATATCCTTTCTTTAAATGACAATCTCTGCACCATTTTTGCTTAACTACCTAAAGTTGATATTGCTTCTGTTATCATTTATTCTACTCTTAAAAATCTGCAAACGATATTTTATTCTGGTTTCAACTAGAATAAAATATCTTATATCCTTATGGACGAGTTTTCTGATTTGTTTACTTACATTAAAAACCTTGACTTTATCTGCTTGTATGTTGGACTTTCGCTTTGAAGATCCATTGACTTAGCATTACACAGGAAATACATAGTACAGCCATGTAAACAAACCAGAAGACTCGTCAATATAAAATATCCTTTTATAAAATATTAAAATTCTTTTTTACAAAATCGGCCGACGATCCAATTTTATAAACTGATTTCCAGATGTATACTTCTATTTTACTGTCTTAAAATTTTGTTATTCCCTTTAAGTGAAATTCTGTCTTCATTTATCCATTTTCATCTAAATGAAGCGAATTTTAAATTATCTTCGGTTACCTATTATTCTAATCACTTTTTAAAAATCCAAACGATATTATATTTTAGTGTAAACAGACCAATAAAATAAAATTGCACGAAAATAATTAAAAATTTTCCTCAAAATCGAACAGACGATTCTATTTCTTGAAATTTTGTGATTCAACAATTTCAAATTTTATTAAGTGCATCGTTTCTTTAAATAGCAATTTCTCTAACATTTTCCCGTAATAATCTAAATTTTACATTGTTTTCTGCCATACTTCGTTTTAATCTTTTTTAAAAAAGGCGAATGATATTTTATTCTAGAAATAACGCGAAGATTCTAGAGATTGCAAGTGATATTTTATTTTAGCACAGATATTGAAAAAAATTATATGAAATAAGCAGACGATTCGATTTTATTTTTCGATTATTTACTGATTTTCAAATATATATATTCCTGCTTTAAATTTTTATTCCCGTCAGTTGAAATTCCGTGTTCATTTCTCCCCCACTTTTATCTAAGTGAACCAAATTTTTACATTGTATTTTACTATCATTTATTCTAATCTTAGAAACAAAAAATATAAATATTACATCCTAGTTTCAACTAGGCCTATAAAACAAAATGGCAGCAAGGTATTAAAAGTTTTCCACGAAATCGAACAGACAATCCGATTTTTGGAACTTTTTTGCTTAAATCTTAAAATGATCCTGCGGTTTCTGGTAACGCATCCGCGGTTTTCTGGTTCAAATATTCCACCTGCTCGTTGCGAATCGTTTGGACTTGAACAAAACGAAACTGATTTTGGTTCAGGGGTGGTGTGTTCTCGCCGTGGGCGCTTGTGTTTTCGAAGAAGGGCAGACGATAGAGAAAAAAAGAAAAATGGTCGGTGGCTGTAGCGTGGGAAAAGCCCGCAGCGTTTGGGTGACCTTATCGGAATGAGATAAATAGGGAAAACGTTCTACGGAATTGGTTTTTCTTTGAAAAAACAAAGCTTTGGTAAGCAAAGCAAAACGGAGAGTTATCTTTAGAAGTGAGTGGTTGAAATAGGGCGGTGGTTAATTATACAGAACAAAGCCTCGCAAAATGCTCCACTGTTATTTAATTTTAGAATAATGAAGTGTTATTCTCGGAGTGTTTCGATTTGATTTTCCCCTTTCTCTTCTCTTTTATTGTATAAAGCGTCTTATTTAAAAATAAAAGAAACAATATCCTGTTTTAGATTTGAGAACTTAATTTTGTTTGTAAAACAGTCGATTCGTGTTGGAGAAGTGTTATTTTTTTTTTATTTCAATAAATGACTTATCGCTTTTAGATTAAAGTAAGATTCTTTTCTTCTCAAACTATATGATATATTTTACTAGCACATTTTTGAATTAACAGCCAACTGGTAATTACGGATATATGACTAACTAAGCAATTTATGTAAACTAGCTGTTATGCCCGGCGTTGCTCGGGATTAAAATACTTTTATGTCTAATATTTTTAATGTAAAAATTATTTTTGTATAGAAAATTAAATACGCAAAATTTTTTTACCGTCTGAAACATTTTTTACTTCAAATTTAATTCATAAATATTGAAGTATAAGAAAGGTTTTCAAGAATGTTTTGGGGAAATTAATTAATTTGTTAATTTTTCATTAATAAAAAGCGTTAAAATAAACCAAATCAATAATTGTGCCTGATATAAATTATAAATCGTCTGCTTTTAAACTTTTCTTCAGAGTTCTTCCGGAATTCTGTTAATGTGTTCTAGAAACAACTCTTCGTGTGTATTCTTGTTCTTCAACAATGAAAAAATATCGTTACAAATTGTTAATTTTATACACAATTTAATTTTTAAAAAATTATTTAAATCAGAGCAATAAATTAAACGGAAATGAAATTTGTGTCCCTGGAAAGCTAATTTTTTGAACTTGAAAATAGTATAAAAATAGTTTTTGTGGGATAATATTTTCGAAGGATATCGCGGAGAAACGAAAATTCTTGTTTAATTTTTAATTAAAGTTTTAATTAACCTTTTAGGCTTTTAAAAGTTGACACTCACTTTCACTTCTTAAATAAAACATTTACAAAAAGAAACAGAAATAAAGGTAGATTAGTTTAAAGTCTCACAATTGCCTAGCAATGAAGTATCTATGAATTTTCTTTATTTAAAAATCGTCTGCATGTAATCAATTATTTATTAGATTTTGAAAAAATAATAAAGTTGAATTAAAACTTACACAGATATAAAATTGGTATCATTGAGAAGGTAAAATTTTGAAATTTAAGATGGTATATAAATATTTTTTGTCCGACAATTTACTTCAAAGTTATTGCTGAAAAACGGTTTCGGTTAATTTCTAATTAGCTGACTGCTTAATTAACTTTTGCATTTTGAAAAGTTGACAGGTTTCTTTCTCTTGTCTTAAATAATAAGTGTGCAAAATTTGGTTGAAATCGATTCAGTGGTTTAAGAGATGTGGAACATAGCCACATACATACCCACAATGACCTTTATTTATATTAAGATGAGCTAATTATATCTGGCATTACTAATTGCTATAATTGGTCTCTCGTACTATAAAAAATGACAACGTACGAAACACATAAAAGAACAAAAATAGGTTTATTTGTATACTGTGTATATATCAATAATGCCTGAAATATTTCAACCAAAAATTTCTTCAATAAACGAATAACATACTACTTCTAAATTTGCGGACAACGTACGAAACACATAAAAGAACAAAAATAGGTTTATTTGTATACTGTGTATATATCAATAATGCCTGAAATATTTCAACCAAAAATTTCTTCAATAAAAGAATAACATACTACTTCTAAATTTGCCTAACGATTTTCGGTTCCGTTATAAAGATAACGCATAACAAAAATCAGTAATTTTAAGCAGAATCTTTTGGGACTTAAATATATTCAATAATATATTTCCCACTTAAAATACTACCGGTGCACTGAATATAATGAGTAAACATGCGAAAATGTTTAAACAATTTCTTTTCACAAATCTTTAAAGAAAATGAAAAAAGAATGTCAAATTATTATTCTAAATATTTGAATTTTTTAATTTAAAAGAATTTTTATATTGCATAACAGTTAAGCTATTTCATTATGTTTCCCTCTCCACTTTCCCGTATTCAGTAGAACTTCGATTAACTGAATCCGTCGGGACCAGGACTGTGACATATAACCGAATAGACGGATAACAGAAATCTCTTAATACATATGTACAGTAACGTGATTTCACTGCTGGATTGGGACGAAAATGAAACCTTTAAAAGTGGATAATACATACATGTTGAGTTTCATTTTATAAAAAGATCAATATGAACTTCAATATAAGAGTAGTAATGTATAGAAATATATTGTAACATTATAAACCCACGTTACTTTTTAGACGATGACGGATAACAGAAACCGACGGTTAATCGAAGTTTAGCTGTAATTATACAATACCGTATCGTCGTAGTATAACGCAGGAAATCAAGTATGCATATTTGACCTTTTTCCTTTCACCAATAAAGTTCAAAATTTCATACACATCTACAATTTTGGTGTCAATATCACATATTAAATTTTATCTATGCATCTTGCTTGATTTTTGAGTTATCGCGTTAAAATTTGATGCAAATCCATACGCCAAATTCCATCCATCCATCTCATGGCGTTTTTGCCTCATGTTCATACACACCTAGACAGATAGAAGGGCAGCCTTTCCTTAGAGAGATTTCGTTCAAAATTTGATGAAGATTTACGAAATTTTCGTTTAAAGACAACATACCAAATTTCATCGGTCTAGATCGTTCCATTTTTGAGATATCGTTCTCTCAGATATGCGAACAGACAGACATAATTGTTTTTTTTTATTCAGGGGGATCTAATTCAGAGATACATCAAAACCTCGTTGTCGATTTTTTAGACAATTGCAACAATTGTTCTTTGCGTGATCCTTCGTATAACAGACAGAAGAAAGTCAACTCTTGCCTGGATCCAATGTTTTTTCATATTATATTACTGAGGAATTTAAAAATTTAAGAAGAATATTTGTAACAAAGCCAGTCATGATAAGTACCATCATCGAATGAACCCTTTTGTGGAAAAACCCACTGAAAACATGCTTCCAAACTTGTTTCCTCGCACTAACTTTCAGCGTGCCAAACAAAGCTTTTCCAGCAGATAGCCAATCTCTTGAGCACGTTGTTGACCTAAGTAATTATTATTGAAGGTAATTATTACTTAAAAGGCTCGATCACTAGTCTGTAATTAAGTTACGAGTTATTTTGCGTGAGCAGACACAGATTTTCTAGCCATTTCCTCGCGCTCTTTATGTAATCGGTGCATCTTCAGCCTTATAGTATAATAGAACCTAAGAATGTTTGAAGTTTGCGCTGTTTATCCAGTCTTTGTAACTGGAACCATTAACATTTCGATATCTCCAGTAGTGGCGCACCGACAGGGAGGGGAGCAAGAGGATTATAGATGCCCCTGGCACCAGTCTTAAGGATCGCCTTGGAGACAAAATTTTGATGCATTTGCCTTACTTTTCAAAACCAAATGCGACGATTAGGCGAAAAATATCATGCCCCTAGCGCCATTTGCATTCACTAAGCCAGAGGTTCACAACCTGTGGTATGCGAAATAGGGGGTACGCGAAATCAAAGTTGCTAATGGCGGAAACAAAAAAACAAAAGGAATTAACGAAGTTACAGAATTTTATCTCCCCAAGTTAATACTTGATATTTAATAACTATACCACTTGAAAAGTTTATTGTTACAGAGTGTAACTTTCTGCCATCCTTATAAGTTAACGCGAAATTATTATAATACTTATTTTATTTGTTTTGGCGTTGAACTAATACTGTTATAAAATTGCAACAAAATGTTAAATCAAAAATAAGTTCTGCAAATGTTGTTTAATTCGAGTTATTTGACTCTTAAGCTAACATACATCCTTAGCATTATTGATAAAAACTACTTTGCATAGAGGGATGGCTGGTGGGAGGGATATGACAGTAAGGGCTACGCGAAAATATAAAGATTAATGTTTAATCAAGGGGTACGGGAGAGAATAAATGTTGGGAACCCCTGCACTAAGCCATTGAAATAACTAGGGCGAAAAAATCGTATTATGCTCTGAGCACCATTTATCCATGCTGCAGCACTGAACTCCAGTTCTGGACTTCTTAAATGGTGGATCTCTAACACAAGCAAGTTCGATTTGGACAATATCAGTGTCTAAAAGAAACCTTAAAGTTCTTCAAGATTTCCTCATAACGTCTTGGCACACAGCAATTTAATAAAATTTCCTTGGAAGTAAAAGTTTGTAAAGTGGATTTTTATCACTTTTATTTTCTTGTCTACGACGGATACAAAAAAAAGAAAATGCTATAATCGTCCAAAAGAAATCCAACCTCTGAATTTTGATGAGCCTTCATGTT
Source organism: Araneus ventricosus (assembly GCA_013235015.1). Lineage (NCBI taxonomy): Eukaryota > Metazoa > Arthropoda > Arachnida > Araneae > Araneidae > Araneus > Araneus ventricosus. The sequence goes on from BGPR01010158.1 coordinate 39,120, forward strand.
TTCTGATTCTGATGAATCTTCATATTCTCTCTCAGGCCGAAAAAACTTTTAGAAAGGAATAAACTAGAAGAATGTATGTGGCCTTAATACCAAAACTGTAAATATGTTTAAAATTTTGGACGCAATTCGGCAACGGCAAGTGCAGGCTGTCCGTCCGCGTGAATGTGAACTTGATAGATCAAAAACGCAACTAGCTAGATGGATAAAATTGGGCCCACACTTTTATCACCAAATTGTAGATGTACATCAAATTTTGGACTAATTCTGTTAAATAATTGACTGTATTTCAGTCAAGGTATTCCTCTGCATGTGAAACAAAAGCTCAAATACGCAGCAGGCTAAATAACTGAAAGTTTATATGTGATTTTGACACAAAAATTGTAGATAAATCCAGACCCAATCAGTTTTTCATGAGGAATTTAAACTAATTTTAAGTACCCACGGAATATACCTGTAGTCACTACTTAAAATATCAATTCAGATATACTTCCGGAATATAGTGATCAGATAATCAAGACCATTCGGAACGGATTAATAAGAAGTTCCACTGCAGTAAGCAAATATTTAAGCAGTAAGTCATTAACACTTTGCATATTGTGACGCCAAGATAACTGTTCGAACTGACTCTCAGTGGACGCCCGTCCGGCCGACACCCAGAAATAACAGTTTCTTCCCATTCTTTAGGAAGGGTGTTAAGTGCGGTGAAACTGTTATTTCATAGCTGAATTATGCATTTTGTCCATCATCTTTCCGTTTCGGAAAATGTTTTTGTTGCCTTGTGAAGGTTCCTGATTACGCAAATAACGACAGCACGATGAGTCGTATGGCATGTAGCGTGTTCGTGAACCGTTTCGATGCTTTTGAGACCGCAACGTCGCAAGATACTGTTGGTGAGATTTCATTTTTGCTACCTTTTATTTTTTCGTATACGAGGTATAGAAAGAGGGAAAAATACCTGAAAAACTGGACTTTCACTCTGAGTTCGAATAAACCATTATTGGAATCATGTCTATCTGTATGTGAACACAATAACTCAAAAGTAGAAAGAACTAGATGTACTATGCGATCTTAACACCAAAATTGTAGATTTGTGTCAAATTTTGGACGAAATCCGTCAAGTTTGCTTGTCTCTGTTTCTCGAAAACAAGCTAGGTGATGAATTTCATCGCGTGATTTATACACCCAAATTCTAGATTTGTGTCGAATTTTGGATGAAATAGGCCAAAGGAAAGGGGTGTACTTTTCCAAAATGCATATTCGATTCTCTTTACAGTATGACGAATCTAAACACAAAACGGGCCATAATGTGCAAGTATACGAGAAATTCGAGGGGAGAATATTCCCACTTGTTGAGTTATCGTGTTCACATATTCATAGAGACGCACATACATGATATTAAAAATGATTTATTTGGGCTCAAGGAGGCTTAAAGCTTCAAAATCCATCCAAACATGAAAAGCCGAATTTGGCCGAGAAAAAGCCGAAAATGAGATTATATGTATAATTGAAGCAGCATTTTGGAGAAGGAAATCCAAAGACTGTTTTTTGAGGGAAATGAAAAAATACATCCAATTATTTTATTATTTTCTTAACCAAACTTAAATATGAGATTCTTTAGTGTGGTGCTTGGAGGTTTCCGTCATTTTCTTGCAGCTAATAATGAGCGTGCATGTGAAAACTCACGTTTGGTGCAAAAAAAAAAAAAAAAAGAATTTCGAATTTTTGGTGCTTGTTTTCTTCTTCAAACTGTTAGTTCAGTTATTAAGCTAGAAAAAAAAAATTGCAATCGTTGAAAAAGGAATTAGAATCTTCACATTCCTCCCACAATTTTTTATGCGTAATATAGCGTGGACGAGCCTTACTTGTTAGAAGTTCAAGTTAAATGATCCCAAAGTAAAGCATCGTTCCCATAACTGATCATTTTGACACATCGTTCATCCGGGTCGAATGGTTTCGCAGCGATATGCATCACAATGATGCCGATCGCCATCTGTTTCTCAAACAGGAAAGGTCAGATGCGTTTGAACTCCCCTCAATTATGGGTTAAATTGAACTGTTCAAAAGATCTCTAACAGATTGACCAAACCTTGGGAGATTCTAAGACAGTAGAATTTTCACACGATGAATTAATGACGTGAATAATATACGAGTTTTTATTGGAAATATTTTTGGACGAATAGTTTCATTTTATATAATACGAATCTATAGTAGAACCCCGCTAATCCGAACTAATTGGGACCGGTGCCTGTTCGGATTACAAAAAATTCGGATTACCCGAAATTCCTATAAAAATTGGAAAGAAAGAGATAAGTACTCAGTACTACTATCTCTTGAATTCTTTTATTCAAAAGCAATAGAAAGGGAATATGTCTCCCCTTTTCATTAGAATAATCTAATGAAAAGGCGAAAACCTTATCTTTCGACGAATTGCATTAGTTTCTTCAATGTGTACAAAATTATGCATGCTGAAAAAGTACTTTTTTGTTTTTAGTATGCATATTTAAATCTTTCCAGGTAATCTTTTCAATTACATATAAGTTTCGAAAATAAAATCGGTTCGGATTGACCGGAATTTCGGATTACCGGGTTTCTACTGTATATGTACCACTGTGGTATAGCTTCATTTTATACAGGGATGAACTGTACTCCACTGCAATCATGACCCAATAGCTAATTTCTAAACCCTTGAAGATAGGCGCATGATTCCAGTTAGAAAAGTGCTTGAAATGGCTTAAAGAGTGGTACTTGACGATGCTCGAGTCAATCAATGTACTGCTGAAAAAATTGCGAAATCTAAATTTTTATACAGGTCCTATTAGTCGTGTTTAGTAAAATATTCTCGACTCTCTAAACATTTTAACTCTTCTGCAACAAAATTTGACCAAGGTATGAAACTTTGAAAGAGAAAGACCTTTAAAGAACTGTTAAATAACATCAATCAAAATAATAAAAAAAATTAAAAAATCGTAAAATATTTTCCAGTTTTTAACAGTTAATTTTTAATTATTTATGCATTTTCTGGATTTCTTTTTTTTTTACATATTTTCAAGTCATTTATTAAAATTTTTGAGATATTAACCCTTTGTGGACAGGTACGGCGTATAATGTGCGCCACAGTTCACCGATTTCGAGATTGAGGTGCAGGAAATCCAGTCAACGAAGGGGATAGCGGCTAAAATTCGGGCACAAATGTGTATATTATCCATCCATTCAAACCCGTATTCTTATTACACTGTGAAATAAAAGTTTTATATTAGTTGGGAAAAAAATGGGATGGCGTATTAAATGCGCCAACCTGATCCCAGTGTTCTAAAAAGTTACCTGTCCGCAAAGGGTTAAAATTAAAGACTTCAATAATCCTCCAACAATATTTATCTCGGTAACATAACATCATAATAGCATTAATTCAGATAGCCTTACTGCTACTTTTTACATTCTGCTATTTCTTTTTACAAATGAAGGTTTTATTTCAAGCTTTTTGTAAAACTAGCTGAGAACTAAAACTAAAAGTGTACGAAAAATAATCGCCGATTTTTAAAGCCCGAATAAATTAAATCTTTACTTTCAAAGTCATTCAAAACGCATATTTCTTTATTGCTTACACAAGAAAGCATGAGTGCAAAACACTAAAACATTTTGGAATTCATGTTTTTTTTTTGGCATCCTACATTTATTAGCACATAGCTCTTCGGCTCGAACTAATGTCATGAGCCTCATATCTTCAATAGTCTAACCCAAGTCTAAACAACAATACCTTTTAAGCATTTTTAGAATTCATGCTTATTTTTCAGTTGCCTAACATTTATTAACACGCAATTTTTTCAGCTCGAACTAATGTCATGAGCCTCATTATCAACAATAATCTAAACTATGCCACCGTGCTAACACATCAAAAGAATAAGTATCTCTAAAAATAGACCAAAACATTCTGTAAAGAGAGAGAGATTTAAAAAAATGAAAGGTTAGAATGTTTCTCTAAGTTGCACTGCTTTATTAAAAAAGAAGACCAACTTCTTTATGAATATTTAAAAAAAAAAATCGTGACGTCACTTCTAAAAATTTAATTCAGAAAAATTCCTTCACGTGTAGAAAGGTGTTTAGCACAAAAGAGCTAACCCAATTAACAGATCTTGGGAAAATAAGAAAAGCGTGATGGTTAACTGCGACCGCAGACGATCACGGAGCGAGACGACTCGAGAATCTGACCCTTCGGTTCAATGGCTTTAACTGTGACCGCCTTAACTCGGGGATCGCATTTTCCTGGTCTGAAGAAGTCTTTTTCCAGTAATTGAGGGCGAAGTTTTGGGAGAATTTTAATTCTGTGTTAGATCAGGTGACCCAAATGGGGAAGATTCTTCTTGCTTCTTTTGCGCGTTTTTTTACTTCGAATTTGTTACTGTGTGTCATTTCCACGCTAGAGGAAATGCAAGGTTTTGTGGAAGATATTGAATTTTGTTGTGCTCTAGGCAGTTTGAACAGTGTCTGGACTTATTATCACAGAGTAAACAACGTTATTTATCATAAAATTCAGGTTTTTTAGCGTGCATTTAAAACGCTAAATGGTTCTTAGAATATGATGGATGTTTAAGGGAAATGTTTTGGGGAAAATGGTCACGTATTTGTCGAAGATGCTATTTTATTTCAAATTGCGATCTCTTGTTGTCCTGTCGAAAAAATAGACAACCTTTTCAATTAGTGTATGATTTGTTGTTGTCGTTTGGGAATATGGTTTTAAAAATGGCGGCAGTTCAATGACTGCTACGAAAATATTTTCGAAATCCGTCATTGATTAACCCTATAGGAAAGCTAATAAATAAGCCATTAAATCGGAAGTTACACGGGTTCTTAACTTTCAAAGTTAAAATTGTCGACTAAATACTACGTGTCTGAGTTAGTGTAAATCGTGCAAACTATTGTATAATTTTTTGAGATGACAGTTTTAATTGTACGTTAAATCTTTTTAGATGACTATGGCTTCAAAGCAATCTTATAATTAGCAATTTTATATGTTATAACAAATTAAATGAAAAACAGTCGAATTAACTACAGGATAATAGGAAGAATTGTATTAACGTGTTTAAGTAATTGAACATGAAAGATGAATTCGGAAAGGAGATGTTGAGACACAATTTTGGACGACTTGAACAGTGACTAATAATAAACCCTCTGACTGCATAATTGAGGCATCTGTGGCCTGGTGGTAAGACTTCGACCTCGGGGCCGGAGGGTTCCAGGTTCGAAACCCGATTCCACCGAAGAACCGCCGTGTAAGCGGGTCTGGTGCACGTTAAATCCGTCAGGGCCAAATGTCTTCTTGCTGGTGTGGCGCTTAATTTTGGAGACGAGGTGGCAGCTCAGGTGTCGTCCTTGTCACCTGAACGCGGTTCAAAATTACGAGGTCGATCCCCCATTAGCCCTCGTGTTGCTCCAAAACGAGGACGTAAATATAACTAAACTAAATTGATCGCATAATTCTTTTAAATCACTATTTAGATGCAACGTTTGCAAACATGTTGAAATATAGTTGAGCCAAGCGACTTGTTATTTATATGCAAAGTTGTATTAGAATAATATGATATAACACTACAAGAGTACTTAGTAAACACTGTGAAAATAACAGGATGCAGCAGAAAATAGACTCGAATCCTACCCGCAGAAATCATGGGAGGAGCAGTCAGAGGATTAATATTACAAAAGAATTTTTCATTTTTTTAAAAATTCATTATTGTCATATATATTGCTAAATATTTACGGAATAAAGAAACTTTTATTGCATTTATAGGTAATAATTATTTTTAATCAATAGCGCATATGTGCTAATTACCTTTTAACCTTCCAGCGGGCGCGCGTTTGCAAGAAATACTTGAAATGTGCATCGTATTACATATTTATATCGTTATTTTATATATTTAAGTGCAATTTTATTTATAAAATCTTTGTTTACTATTAGGCTAATAAATATAGACAACATAAATAAAAGTTGCATTTACTTTTGTAAAATAACGATAGATATATGTAATACGATGCACGATATGTCGTAAAATTTGCATAATCGCATTCGCTGGAAGATTAAGTATTCTTTTTTTATTTGATGAAGCATAAGAAATTAACGTTGGCATAAGGTACCTTGTTTAGAAGGTTTAAGTTACTCATGCATAACACAATTTTCTGTAAAGCGAATTTATTCAAAGTATAAGTATATTTACAGCTTTATGAGAGTGTCTAATGTAAAATTTTTACCTTATGTTAAACTTTCGTTCGTTTACTATTGGATCCGTTGACGGCAAAGTATAATATCAATTTGACACTGAATGATTTTAGTTAACTTAGCATTGGTTGATCTATTTTAGTCTCTTTAATGAATTATTTAAATTTATATTTTGCATGTTTAATTAAATTATTGGAAGAATGAACTTAGAGTTAATATTTTCCCTTTTTAATACATTTTTCATAATTTATATCGACTTTATGCAGTTATATTCCTTCTTAATGTACTTATAATCCTTTTTCTTAAATTTCGGACATTCTGTATAACTTTTTCCTCCTTTTCGAATATTCTTGTGTATTTTAAAGAAGGTAGACGGAAACTAGTGTTTAACCTACTTACTAGATAACTATAATTTGCTTTTCGAAGTTTACGAACAACGTTTTCGTATGATCAAGTTATTTCGATCTGGGTTAAATCATGTTATTTTAGTACAGTATCATTAAAATCTATACATGGAAACCTGGAAAAAGGTCCGATGATATATTTCATGATATGTGGGAGGATTTCAGTGTAGTAGGAGTCTTTATTTTTTGAATTTTTGAAACATCAGGTATAATTTGGACTTCGATTTTTTTCTGATAAACATTTTCGTTGGTAGCAATATTTCTCAGACTTTTTCACTAAATACCGTGGCAATTTAAGTTGACAGTACGGGGAAAGAATATTCTTGTATCCTTAAGCGCAGTTAAATAATCCGGAATACAACCCTAATGTATCTAGAAGTAACCAATATATTTGAAAAGAATTTAGTTTTAAACTAAAATAAATGATTTTTTTACTTACTTAAGCTGAGGAATCGCTCAATTCAATGCTTTCGCGAACCCAAAATGAATGTATGACCCCCACTTGGAGTTAAGAAGTTCTGGTTTGTATGAGGGGTTCTTAAAATATGGATTTCGGTCTCAAATGAGATAATGTAGCATACATTGTAAGTGTCGAACTTTTGACTGATGATAGGTACACTTGAACAGGATACAATTGGCACATTTGAATATAATAAAGAAAACCAACTTTTTATAAAACATTTAATTAAAATTTATCAAATAGCTATATTAAATGTACTTTTTCAACTACCATTATCCCTGTTACATCAGGCAACGTCAAAATCGTGTCCATGTTATTCTATAAAATTTCGCGGGCTAGATTATTATAGATTGATTTAATAAAAATATTAGAAATACGGATGTAGGCATTCGAAACTACCAGAGATACTTTTAAAGTTTCGGGCTGATACGGAAGATAAAGAGCAAAAAGTCGTCTGTCCCGCGTCTGTGCATTCGCGGCTCCCGGAGCCAAACGATAAGTTTCCTCCGCGCGCGCACCCGTTCCAACGCAGCCGATGGGAAAAAGTCAGTCATCCCCTCCTCAAGTCAGTTTGCCGCCCGAACTACTCCGCTAAGCTCTCTGCTTTTCCCTCTGATGACATTTTTTCTCTTCAAACGGAGATTTTCTCTCGACTTCATCGATTTTTTTATCGTTTCATTATTGGCCGATTAATCGATGATCATCGTCGCAGAGGGAGACACATTTGTGGTGTCATCCACACTCGTTTCCTACAACGGCACTGCCGATCTTCGGCATGTGGTGTTGCTCCGTCTAGGTGACTCGGAGCACCTGCAGTGATTGATAATTTTCAGGGATCCGTCCGCCTGGACTCGCTCGGAAATATTTTTAATTAAGTCATTTTGATTGTTTCACCGTTAGAAGGGATTTTGGAATTTATTGAGGAGCCACGTTTGGTGTTCTAGCAAATCTGTTTTAGTGGAACGTTTTTCAGTTTCATATATTTTTTTTTTTTACTCTGATAGTTTTTAATGGATAAAAATAAAGAGTTTAAAGATAGAAGAATTTTACGAATTTGTGGATGGAATTTCTTAGAATAATTTGCCTTCTTTAAAGCTAGTTTATTTAAAATAGAAAAATTCGTTGTCATAACTGTTGTTGAATCTAATCTAGAGAATTTTTCAAGTGACAAATCGATTATATTATTTCGTTCTTCAGCTGAAATAAGAATTAAAAACGATGAGATAAAACACTTAGATAGGAATTAAAAATTTTGGAAATATTCGGACTACAGAAGCTGAATTATTGGGTTATAAAATTAAAACAAATTATTGGAAACATTACATAAATATCTACTTCTAAAAGAAAACAAATAGTCAAGTAAAAAAAAAAAATCTCGTGAAATTGTTCTCTTATCATGGAACATTTAGTTTTGATATCTTTCTCTGTAATTTTTGAACTAAACTTAAGCCATTTATTGATAAAAGTAGATCCATCCTAACGAAAGAAAAAAAACAAAAACATTGAATCGAATCCGTCTGTAAAAAATTCATTTTCAGCTCTTATCAGAAAATCCCATGCTTTTATCGTGTGATGGTTGCCAGATACGCCTATTGGGCACTACTAGTGCAGTATCTCTACAACTTCCTCTTTTGAAACCTTCCGTTCACACATCTGAAAACTAAGTCTTCTTTTCCGTCAGTTTATAGAAAATCTAAAAATTCCACTAAGTTTTGTATTAAGGTCAAAATTAATGAAATAACTTGCAGTTCAAAATTAATTGACTGACTTAGGAAACCGAGTTATTCTTGGTATTTTCCTAATATGTCTCACGAGCCAGACACTTGCGCACCAGTGGACTGAATGCAGTCCTGTTACTTTTGCCATCTGTGCCAGGGCGGCACTACAAGATGTGTTCTTTGTCCCGCAGCTGTCCAGCGGGGGCGGGTCCCTCCCAGTCAGCATGCCCTGCCCGGACAGATTCCACTGACCAACGGCGACGCTCTCAACGGCCACTCCTACCTGTCCAGCTTCATCTCTTTGTTGCTGCGGGCCGAACCTTACCCGCCGTCCCGGTATGCCCAGTGCATGCAGCCCAGCAACATCATGGGCATCGACAACATCTGCGAACTGGCCGCCCGGCTGCTCTTCAGCGCCGTGGAGTGGGCCCGCAATATCCCCTTCTTTCCTGACCTTCAGGTGACCGACCAGGTGGCGCTGCTCAGGCTCGTCTGGAGCGAGTTGTTCGTGCTAAACGCTTCCCAGTGTTCCATGCCTCTGCATGTGGCGCCCCTGCTGGCCGCGGCTGGACTTCACGCGAGCCCCATGGCCGCCGACAGAGTGGTCGCCTTCATGGACCACATCCGAATCTTCCAGGAGCAGGTCGAGAAGCTGAAAGCGCTGCATGTGGATGCGGCTGAATATAGCTGCCTCAAGGCCATCGTCCTCTTCACCACCGGTGAGTATCTTTTCTTCCCTTGATTTTCCTACATATTAAGTGACAGCATGAACAAAATTAATATGGAATACTTAAGTTGTACTGTTCAGCAACGGATTCCGAGACTACCACTTTTGGACGATTTTACACCTGAAAGAGGTGTCAGGCAACGAGTCATATGAGCGAATTTCTGGAGTTCTTTGTTAGATCATGCTCAGTAAAGTGTTAACATCACTCTTCCATTCTTCACTTCCCCCTATTTTGATGGAAAAAAACTCCACCCGGCGCATGCGCAAAAGCGCGGAGGGTTTCCGAATCCGTTACTAAACAATACACTAAAGTGTCTAGCATAATGGATGAACTTTTAGACACACACATAAACCACTTACTCCTGCACTCGAAATACTCTGAAGCTCAGAACAACATTTGAAGATGCACTCCAGGGTTGGTTCGTCTTGTTTCTCGAGTTAGTCGAGAAAAACACATTTAGTTAAAACCCCCTCAAAGTTAAGATTCTTGGATCTAGTAAACTGTGTTCCATTTAATTCGCATGTCAAAAATAAGGATGTAATATGTCACCTCCTATTTCTTTCTCTCTGGAAGTTCCTTTCATGAACGCATTTTATACTTATTCCTTCACGTAATCATCTAATTTTTTTCTACTTGGAAATAAATTGTGCTAACCGAAATGGACAACGAAGCCTCTAGTCTTCTATGAACTGCCAACTTTGGTCTAGGAAATTTTCGATTTAGATAATTGCCTTAGTTGGGAATTTGGAATGGAGGATGTCTTGCAGTCAGTCGTAACAGGTAGACGTTCTGGCTCCTATTTCGGGGGTATGCTGTGGTGTTCAAGTCAGTCGTAAACAGGGGAATTCAAATCCTATGGGAATGAAACTACGGTCATTGAAACCCTAAATAGAACCTTTAGATGCTAGACAACAATGTTCATCTGCAACACTCCAAATTCTGTTTATAGAACATGGAGTGGAGATTCTGCCTTTGTATAAGAGATCCCCATGCATTTAAAAAGCTTTAACCATAATCTTTAACAGCTTTTACGTCCAAAGCCATAAAATTCGAAGTTCTGGTAGAATAGCTAGCAAATTCTGTGCACTGAGATAGTTTGTCTTCGATTATCAAACTCTAAACCCCTTTTATTCAGAACCTTCACTCTACAGAGCAAATTCGTTTCTTTCATTTACAAACTTTTAAGATATTCATTTTGGTTTGTCAGCAAGTAATTGAAAACTAGGTATCTTCTGTTAATCAGCCTCTCGTCTACTCCATGCCACTCTTTAATTCAGGGTCTGTTTGAATTTAAGACCTTATAATGCACGATGCTCCTAAACAGAGAGAATATTCTGAACCATTATATTACACTTAATTTAGCCAAGATTTCTCTAAACATTGAGCTTATGATATGACTTCCAAATGACATGAATACGATCTCTTATTACTTAAATTTATGAAGCCTCCTACAAGAAAAATTATGTGCGAGATTTAACAGAACTGTGAGGTTCAATAGTCGCATCTAAGTTGGTTTCGTAACTTCGATTATTTTTATAGATCTGCATTAATGTCCAAATTAACTTCGGCACATGCCATTTCTAGATGAGTTCTGTTCTCGTAACAAAACATCACGGTCAAGATTCAATATCAATGAACATCACATTGTCTACCAAAGCATACTCCTCAGTGATATCGTGACTATTCTCTTGAGGTGTCGTGATGATACAACTTATCAGAACTACGCAGGTTAGAAGTATGTTGCAGGAAAATCTGGTGCACTTGAAATTTCGTCATCCATTAAACCTTCTTATGTTGGTTAGGTATGCATGTTAGACCCGTGGTTGATGACAGCACCCATCTCGGGTGCTGTCGGGTTCACTTGGCATTGGTTCAAAAGTACGAGATCCTACCCAAATTCTGTAGTTTGAAAACAGGACGTTAATGTTATGAATAAGTTTAAGAATTAATTATCAGCAAAAATGAAAATGATCTGCTGAGCTCCCTACCCCTCCTGATTTGAGAAAGATTTCATTGATCATGCGATCAGTTGACTAATGAGGTATTGATCATAGGAGGTAGGTATACTTTTATTCGCGGAAATCATCTACCATGGCTTGCTTTCTAAGTGTAATTGCATTTGCAATTGAAAATACTACTTCGCTCCCTTTCCTGAATTTGAATTTCATTTAGAAATTATCAGATGAGTACACGGCTTGTTGGTTAGAGCAAACCCTTGTTTGACTAATAACTTTAATTTTAGTGGTAAGAATAAATGTTTTTTAAACAAATGCTATTGACCTGCTGGAGGATTTCTTAAACAATAGATCACGATCTCAGATGGGTTACGAATAGGGGCAGTACGTGTTTTTGTCCGATTCCTTACAATCGAAAAACAAACAAAAAAGTAAATTTGAAAATTTTCTTAAAAAATTTCAAAAGTGTGTATTTAACTAAACCTTGGTTATCGTTCGTTCATGCCTCTGTTAGCGCAAATAGTTCAGTTACAACTGCGGACTGTAGTCTCTATTTTTGTAGAACTCTTAATGACGTAGCTTTTAACATAAATCAGTGAGCCATTTCCTCAGCAACCATTCAGACATTTTTCCTCCGTAAGCTCCACGGCTTATCTGACGAAAATCTAACAGTCTTTGGCGTCATTCATTTAGCTACTCCGCCAACACTCCAAAAGCAGTCATCGCGCCAACAGTTTGTTTTGTTAAATGAGTTTACATGAGTCGCGGAAAATTTTTTGGACCAGATTTTTCTCAGGTTAAGAAGTTTTGCGATTGATTCAAAAATTTAATATCTGATCTAAATAAGTACTCATCATCAAGTAAGTCAGGTAACATCATAATTTGCCATCGTGCATACTTAATACGAACACCTTAAGAATCTTCATTTAATTATCTAACAATTACCAAATGATTTAATGTCGACCCTCCTTATTTAACTGTTTAGAAACTTCAAGCGACCTTTAATTATGAATACTTCTTTAATATTAATGATACCCGAATGGCATGCCACCCATGTAGATTAATGTGCTAAAAAAAACAACCAAAATCTTTCAGTTCCTCTTGTTAAAGGTTGCGCATCTAATTGCAATTCTCCACGCGAGGTGGATTGTAGAAGGATTCCGCATCCTAATCGGCGTGTCTTGCGAATCCTTGGGAAAGCCGCCTTCTCCCCAAATGTCCGGCGCTCGGCTGAACTTGTCGCTGGCCTGGATTCGCCTTTTCCCACGCCGCCTAAAACAAACAGGCTTGCTTTCCCATCCCAGATTGCGGTTGTCAACTTTTCAGCAAAGTCTGCATCCCGGTAGATGCTCGTGTGTAGAAGCAGCAACGCCCTCGTAGGAAGAATACTCATTCAGATCATTTCTTTGAGGGTGAAAATTACAACTGAGTTGTGCGTTTTATAATCCTTGTAGATCAGAGGCGCTTTAACCTGACTAGGTTGGCTCGAGAATCAGAAATTTCCTGAACATTTCTTACGAAGTTTGTGCATTGTATATGATCGGTCATTGTATTTTAACCCTTTAAACGGACATTTTTTCTAGTAATGGTATAATAAAATAACTTTGGGATTGAAATTAATTTAAGAAAAGGAATTCATTTAGCTTAGTGGATGACTTTAATTTTTGTTAATAAATTTTATTAATTAGTAATTAATTAACAAGTCAAGACACTTTGTTATGAATTGAGACAAGAAATTGGAATATCTATAGGTCTTTGTTTCATCGGAAAATTTAGCAAGAACTTACGCCACCCTTAAAGATTGCATTTAAAAATTGACGAATTTTTTGGGAAGTACACTGCCCACAGTCTTAGAAAAGGTTAAAGCGATCAATCCAATCAAATATCCGATTAACATTCATTGATTATAATTGGTTTTTGTTAACTATATTCACTTTTTAAGGTTATGTAGTTTTGTTTTTATAATTTATTAACAGCATTATTTAAGTTTTAAAAAATATTATTTCACAACTATTATTAAGGAACAGTTTAGTTATGTTGACTTTCCGTGTTGAAACAACGCGAGGGCTATTTTGGGACGGATGGTATGAACTGCGGTCAGAATGCGGGGAAGGCACCGGTTAAGGTGCCTTCTTCCCAAACTCCAAGGACAGGATTTCACGTGCACCAGGCCCAAAATAAGCAGCAAGACTTGGTGGAATCGGGTTTTCAATCTGGAGCCCTTCGGTTCCTACACGAGGCTTCCCCACTAGGCGATTGCGATCCTTATTAATTAATAGAAAACCTCCTTTGAATTTCCATAGTCCTCTTTAACCCCCTTAACAGCGTAATTTTTGATACTACGATTATCTCCCTCAGTTTTGGGGAAGCGTTGTTGCGCTTTGGGGGACGCGTGTATTGATTCAACTATATGTCCATAGATCGCTTGAGATGTTAAAGATGTTGTTACCTGCCATTTTTGTATCGAGTCTATGAATGATTTAATTTTAGCCCATAAGTTTAAAGATGACATAATTCGATGCACGAGTAGAGCTCGGGCAAAGCTATTAAGGTCAAGGCAACTAGTGTGCCTGGTGCACCTAACCTTCATGCCACCTTTTAGTAGCAACTGCGGTGGCCTGCTGGTAGAGTGGTTGGAGTCACAGCTTTAATATTTTGAAGATCCGCAGGTTTGATTTGAGGTGGGCTTGGAAGTACAGGAAATAAATATGGCTAGATTTCATAATCTTATAATAGTTTCTAATCTACGCCAAAAATAGTTGAATGCGGGGCCCACCGGGGACCGGACATACGTGGGGTTTAACCCCTTAACTGGTTTGTTTTCTCAACCATCTAATTAGATGACACCTTCTGTTTTGGGAATGCGTTGTCATTTTAATTCAATTGAGAATCTAAAGGACGGTTGAAATGTTTATGGATCCCACGTAATTTTTGTATCGAATTATATCGTCTCTGAATGAGTTTTAGTTTAAAAGTCTAAAATTGCGATAATTCGATACACGTACGGCAAACCAGTTAAGGGGTTAACCTTAGGAACGCTACAGCCTCTGGCGATCGTACGTTGCATTTGCGGCTCCCTGTTCCTATATTATTATTGCCTGGTTTTGTGCTCCTGACCTCCCTGCTAATTATTGAACAGTTGATCTGAATCACCTTGTAGTTTTAATCACTTCAAACCGATGCATAAACCCCAGTCAAGAACTTTTGAACTCGCACATCTTTCAGACAAAGAAAATGAATAA
>BGPR01010159.1:9487-20543 GCA_013235015.1 Araneus ventricosus
CTCGGAAGAAAATTCCTTATTCTACTTTCGAATCTGATTGAAAAGTGATTGATGTGATATGAAAAGAGTTGTCTACGAAATCTTCTGACTTTTTCTAAGGGAAATTTAAGCAAAAATATTAATCAGTTATTCATTCCTTTCAAAATTTCCATGCAAGAATAACAAACATTTCCCAACTTTAATATCTCGGAAGAAAATTCCTTATTCTACTTTCGAATCTGATTGAAAAGTGATTGATGTGATATGAAAAGAGTTGTCTACGAAATCTTCTGCTTTTTTTTCCAAGGGAAATTTAAATAAAAATATCAATCAGTTATTCATTCCTTTACAAATTTCCATGCAAGAATAACAAACATTTCCCTACTTTAATATCTCGGAAGAAAATTCCTTATTCTACTTTCGAATCTGATTGAAAAGTGATTAATGTGACATGTAAAGAGTTGTCTACGAAATCTTCTGACTTTTTCTAAGGGAAATTTAAGCAAAAATATTAATCAGTTATTCATTCCTTTACAAATTTCCATGCAAAAATAACAAACATTTTCCAGCTTTAATATCTCGGAAGAAAATTCCTTATTTTACTTTCGAATCTGATTGAAAAATGATTGATGTGATATGAAAAGAGTTGTCTACGAAATCTTCTGCTTCGAGATTATCAAACGGTACGAGACGTAAGCCCGGAACCAAAATTCAAAATCAAAACTTATGCATTCTAAGAGGAAGAAGTCTTTATGTTGTACATCATTAAATAGCAAAATAGCGGAATATACTGCTGTAAATATGTAATTCTATAGCTCCATTTAATGCACGAAAGTGTATGTGTTCGTTCTCAAATATATTTATATATATTTCTTATTCTAGTGAGGAAACGAATGAATTTTTGACTTAAATTCCCTTGGATGAAGTCTATGCTTATAATTCGACTTTTACTCAAGAATTGCTATTCAGATTAGGTTGTGGTTATAAAATACAGGGTGTTTCAAAATGAATGGGGAAAATCTATAGATGGCGCCACTGCTTTCACCGTTGTTAAGAGTGTTGTAAGATACCAATAAGCACATTTCAATTAATCAATCTATTACATTCCTTTTAGAAGGGAATTCATTCTGATTATAATGTTCGCATGATATTGTTCAGCATATGAACTGTCATCAGGAAGCTGAATTACTTTTTAAGAGCATTCACCATTCAAAACTTTCTCTCGTGTTTATAAGATGGTCGAGACGAAAATTGCTTATATTCTTATTTAAGTAGTATCGGATTGTTGGTGACAAAACGAACCTAGATGAACTAAAATGCCTCTTAACTACCTACAAGTCAGACAAAAAAAATCGACTGTCGATATTTTTAAAAAAGGTTTATTTTTAAACAATATGCTGCCAAATGTCTAGTTAAATAATTTTAAAACATGGCTGGTCTTCCGAACGCTAAATATTTAGTTTGTATTAATGTATTTTCTTATGATAAATATGGAGTTTACGGTACACACCTTTTCTTGCCATTTTTTCTTGGCGGAATTTCATTTGCCGTCGCGAAATACTGTTTTGGATATGCAGTGCGATTTTTATTGCTCTATTGGGAACGCGACACCTGAAAACGAGAGATTGAGCACGCAATGCCTGTGACATTTTAAGCGCGTACTAAGCACATTTTGTTAACTTAAAAAAACATCAGAGGCTTTGCTTTCAGCATAGCAGGAAACTAGTAGCTTCGCTTTTCCATTGAATGTTAAGAATCTAGGTTTTTTCAAAAATTTCGAAATCTAGGATTTCTGCACGCAATGCCTGTGGCATTTCAAGCGTGTACCGGGCAAATTTTTTAACTTAACAAATATCAGCGGCTTTGCTTTCAGCATAGCAGAATACTCGTAGCTTTGCTTATTCTTTGAGAAACGAAAACTCACAGAATAACATTCAAGGCACTGAACCCATATTGACTCCGAAGAATTCCAAACGAAGGTTTTATTCAAATTCGAATGATTCGACCAATCGTATCGAAGAGTTGAACAAATCAGTCCGATCGAAACGTGGCGCAATATAGCCTGGTAAGCAAGACACCGAGGAAAAGATCAATTAGTGCGCATGCGCACTTGTCAGTCGTTAAAAACATCTAGACGGATCCAAAACAAATGTTCTCTCATGGCCGTTCTTGGCGGCAAACAGTTGGCGATCCTAAGAGGAACGAAGTAAGTGGGTATAGTAAACTCCACATAAACCTTTCCTATCATATTCTACATTTTAAAACAGTGTTAAAATGAATACAAATGCAAAGTTTATAATTTCGAAGCAATACTGGTGGAGCAGATTTTCAAAAATAAAAGTTTCCATTTCATATTCATTGCAGTTATCGTACGTGAGTCAAACTTTTCACTTTAAATATCTAGGATTGAGACGAATTATTACACTTTGTTCGTCATTACACATTAATTATGACACTATATCATTATGTTTTCGAGTGGCCAGCAAGTCCTGACTTGCGGAGAGCTCTTAAAATAGAGTGGGTTCTTCATGCAATAAGTGCATATTGTATATGCACTTATGCTAATATACAATAAGTAAATATTAATACAATAAGTAATTAATGTAATAAGTAATGTTTATAAATAAGCACACATGCACACAATCATGTGCATATAATCATGCTCACAAACCCACAAGCACATACACATCAGTAATGTGGTAGATTTGCTAGACTAGGCATGAAATATGGCACAGGTGTATAAAAAAGTTGGAGACTATAGAAGAAGAGACGCATGTTTATAAATAAGCACACATGCACACAATCATGTGTACATAATCAGGCATACAATCATGTGTACATAATCATGCACACAAACTCACAAGCACATACACATCACTAATGTGGTAAATTTGCTAGACTAGGCTTGAAATATGGGACAGGTGTATAAAAAAGTTGGAGACTATAGAAAAAGAGACGCATGTTTATAAATAAGCACATATGCACACAATCATGTGCACATAATCACAAACCCACAAACACATACACATCACTAATGTGGTAAATTTGCTAGACTAGGCATGAAATATGGCACAGAAGTATACAAAAGTTGGAGAGTATAGAAAAAGAGACGCATGCGCAGTGGCAGCCATCGATTCGCGCAGGCAACTATAAAAATTATTTAAGAGTTCGAACGGAGGTGATAAAAAGTCGAGGGGAGAATTTGCTCTGTGGATTAGAGTTAATTTCCCCCCTTTGTTTCTGTGACTCTATCAAATTCAGACTTGTCAAAAATTTAATCAATTCGTGTAGGATTTGTCGCTGTTCCTATTGTTACAGTCAAGACGCCTTTAGATAAGTTGGTGATCTCAGTGTTCCTGTGGCAATATCTTCGATCAGGAATAAATATTTGTCTAGTTCCTTTTGTACTTTCATTGTCGTAAAACAGGAAACCATATGTGTAGGGATGGCGGATATTGCAAAAAAACATGTTTTCGGTTAAACCGGTTCTTTCACCTCTGGTTTAACCTGGTGGTTAAAACCCCCCGAAAAAACCGGTAAAAAAAAAAAACCACGTTTTTTTTTTTTTTTTAAGCAACGTTTGTGTACAGAATTTATTATTAATAATATACAATAAGTAAATATTAATACAATAAGTAATTAATGTAATAAGTAATTAATGCAATATATAATAATAATAAATGAGTAATTATTACAATAAGTATGTATTACAGGCCAAACATTTTTTATTAATATTGTTTTCACAAGAAATTAATTCATTGGCCAATATTTATCATCGAATCTGCTCATAAAGACTCTTTCAGCAATGTGTTGATCCGTGAGTCTTGGTAATAGCATTACAAAATGAAATTACGTTCGATGGCTCTTGTTAATTGAGAAGAGTTTATTTTAGAACTGCAAATTAAATGAATCATGCCTAAACGCCGACAACCGACAGTGGATTTCGTAGCAGTTTTTAAGCATGTCGAGAGATAAGGGTCCGTAGATGGAATACGGTGGTATACGGCCGTTACACCCTTTGGCTAAGCAGAGTCTGGCAATGAAAAGATGGTATACGGCCCCTCCCCCCTCTTCATAATAAAAAATAGATACGAAGAAAATTTTATCACAACATTAACGAAGAAAGGGCATTTAAAATCGATAAAATTTTAAAATTAAAATAATTTATTTTTGTTTTATTCATTTATCCATCGCCGACTCCACCTACTCAAAAGGGTATAAGGTATATGTTAACTGGCTGGGAAGAAATGATTAATTATTTCAGAAAACCAGCGTGAGTGGCCTCCCCTAAACTTTCTCGTATACTTTTCAAACATTTGTCATTTCCTTTCCCCCTGTGTTGATAAAAAGTTCGAACCAACTGTAACCCAGAATGCAATGACTATCGGAAGGTTTTTCATTGTTGATTATAGTGATAGTAAAATATTGAGGTGAAGAATCATATTCAAAAAGATACGTATGTATTAAAACTTCGCAATATTTATTTTTTTTATCAAACTCGAGCAATGCAAGTTCCGCGTGCGGAGAAGAAAACAGGAGAATAGCTTGCGCATGCGCAGAGATTGCTTCCAATACGCAAGTAAAACGAGACGCCCTAAATGTTTGCTTCCTTACAAAATCTCGCCTCCAGAATTGGTTTTTGGCAAACTGCCAAGTTTTCGGAGTATCCCTTCTTTGCGCAGGCATTTACCCATGCGCATTGAGTTGAACAAGTATGCTATTATACAGACCGACAGACAGTCAGCCCGTTGACGGATTTGGCCCAAAATTTTATACCGACTTTCATTCATGACGATAAAGCAGTATACCAAATTTTATCCATCTAGCTATTCAAGTTTTTGAGTTATAGTGTTCGCATGACTTCGGACATACATGCAGACAGACTTCCCGTTGACGGATTTAGTTCAAAATTTGATAGAAACCTACAAATTATGTGTAAAGACCACATACCAAATTCCATCCCCGTAGCTCTAATAGTTTTCGAGTTATCGTGTTCACAGACACACACACACACACACAGACAGACATAATTCCAAAATTGTGTTTTTCGGACTCAGGGAGGTCTTATACGTGGAGATTCGTCAAAATCTCGAGTTCGAAGTTTTTGACGATTATAACAAATAAATAAAAAGAACAAAGAAAGCAAATAAATATTGGAATTTTTATTCCATTACAAACACTACACCAATCGTAGAGTTTCTTGGCAACTCCATGCCTAAGGTTAAGGTCCAATCTTTAGTTCTTCTTCTTTCTGATCTTCATTTCGGAGCCTGCCAAAGAAGTGTGGTGATGCCAGCTGTACCAGGTCATGCCCTCTCTGCCATCCACCCCGGGACGGTACAGGCCGTTCAAGTTGGACTCGGTACAAAAGTCGAACCACCACCCTGCCTTTCTGTCCTTAGCGCATCTAGACTTTTGCGTATCTTTGGTGGAGAACATATGCCCGTTGTGGTAGGCCATGCTGTCCCCTAAAAGAGAAGTAGCATGTGAGTAAAAGTCTCGAGTGAAATCTACAGGGTGTCTCAAAAGGTCGCTTACAAACTTGAAGGGTAGGCCAGGAATACAGAAACAACTCAGACAGCAAAGAAGCTTGCAGAAAGGATGCCATTTCCCTTTCCATAGGCTGTCCGCGAAAGCACTTCCGTGCAAACCGTTTCGGAAACCATTGCCGCTAGGTTTATGTAGGAAAGCTTTTTATGAACTGCCTCACCGGTTTGAACGACAAGACCGCGAAAACATTTCCGCGCCATCCGTTTCAGAAATCATTCCCACTAAATTAATGTAGGAAAACTTTTTATGAATCACCTGTCCCATCGTGTGTAGCCCCGTCCGGTGTAGTGGTTAGTGCGCTTGCCTTCCGACTAACTCTATGAGCGCGGGTTCGATCCTGGCTCGGAGGAATTTGAAGTTCTGTCCAATTAAAAAGTAGATTAATCAAATTAATTGAAATTAATAATAAATCTTTTTTAATTAAGTTTCCTCATTAATCTAATTAATTGACATTCCAGATAACTCTAAGTTGGACTAACATGATGGCAGAAGAAGGGGGATGAAAAAAAGGGTTTGACCCCTCTGTAGGAGTACGGCTTTGAAGAGGGGGTGAAAAAAGGGGGGTTGGACCCCTCTGTAGGAGTACGGCTTAGGAGGGGGGAAGAGGGGGTTCTATTTTGTCCGCCGAAGGAGGGCTCTTAACAACCTTCTGAAAGGCCTGAAACAAGCTTGTAATAACAGCTTGGGGAAATCTTACTAAATGCCTTACAGAAAACCTTCTTTCTTGTTGACAAGAGAACCTTTCCGCTACCTTGCCAAAAGGTTCAACCCTTGTCATGGAAACCTTTGTGACAACCCTTTACCCTTGCTGACGACAAGGTTTCCAAAACCTTTTAGACACGCTTTCTTTGCTATCTGGGAAGTAGTTTTTGCAACAGAACATAGTATCACAATCGAAAGAGACGGTCGCTACCGGGAACTCTTTATCAGTGAACTAAGTAAAACAAAAGATTATACCAGATAAAATGTATAATACAGAAGTAACAGAATATAAATTTTCGATAGCACAACAACCCAATTTCATGACTAACAATATGCGAAGTTCGTATCGCCCCAGATGTTAAGTTCTTAAAACAAATTTTAAGTCTTGAGTGCGTCATAAATTCGCGCAATCTTCAAAAATTAATAATAAAAGAAGTAATGCTCGGAAAAAATTTCAGTCTGCGCGAATATGATCAGAGCGACATTGGATATTTTTCCCACGTGTAAAAAAATGATTCCTAAAGTAACCGAAAGAGGGCGCTCACACGTCATACTAAGACGTTTTATGCAAATCAGGCTAGCAATAATCACCTGGCTGGAAATGGATTCGTCATTCCATCCTGGCGGCAAGCGATCGTTAACAGATCGAGTTTTGGTGGTCAAACTTTTCAACAAGAATGGTGAATCCACATTTATTGCATTGCGCAAGTTTCGCACGGAGAAATGACTGAAAGCGCAAAAAAAGCCCTATTTCATTCAATGCGATACTGAATTTAGGAATAATTTTTTTCATGGAAAAAAATCCAATGTCCCTCTGATCATATTAGCGAAAACCGAAATTTTTTCCGAGTATTACTTCTTTTTTTGTGAATTTTTGAAGTTTGCACGAATTTATGACGCACCCGGTATTCCAAAGTTTTGCTGTTGATTCTGCGTCTTATTTGCCATTATCGTATTTGTCTCTACGTACGACTAGTAATGCTGCTATTCATGCAACTGAATTGCTATGCTGTTGCAAATTTGCATTTCATTCAGTCTGAGTTGAATATTTTTGAAGTTTGCACGAATTTATGACTCACCCGGTATTCCAAAGTTTTGCTGTTGAGACTGCGTCTTATTTGCCATTATTGTATTTGCCATTCTACGTAAGACTAGTAATGTTGTTATTCATTAGGGTGGATCGAAAAGTATAGGGAAAAAAAAGAATTTTTGAAATTATTTTTGGCAGGGGGCGGAAAAGTTGCGTCTTGAGTATATTAGTTTCTATAATTTTTTTTATTGAAATTCATTTATATCTTCCGGTGCCCCAAGCGCCTCAAAAATAGCTAAAAATTGAATTTTTTATGAAAATTTACAATTTTTTTTGTTCTTTTTTAAAACTATTTTTGTCAT
Organism: Araneus ventricosus; assembly: GCA_013235015.1. Classification (NCBI taxonomy): domain Eukaryota; kingdom Metazoa; phylum Arthropoda; class Arachnida; order Araneae; family Araneidae; genus Araneus; species Araneus ventricosus. Next base: position 17,111 of record BGPR01010159.1, read on the forward strand.
AGGATGGGAAAGTTGTGTCTTAGGTATATTAGTTTGCATATATTTTTTTATTGAAATAAATTCATATCTTCCAGTGCCCCAAAAATTGTTAAAAATGACATTTTTTTTTGGAAATTTATAAAAAAAATATTTTTTAAATTTTCTTTAGCGCCAGGTGAAAAAGTTTTGTTTTGAGTATATTAGTTTACATGTTTTAATTATTATTAAAATTCATTCATATCTTCTGGTGGCCGAAAGCTCCCCAAAAAGTTAAAAATTGACATTTTTACAAATATCTATTAAAAATTGTGAATTAGTGAAAAATATTTGAAAAATTTGCAGATTATTCAAGTATTAAAGTATAAACTTATAAATAATTATACTTTTATAATAATACATGAAGTATAAATTTAATAGTCAAAGCAATAAATCACAAAACTTATAAAGTGAACTTATATCATAGATTTTTTAATTCTATTAGTTTGAAGATTTACATATTTCTAAAGTATGTAATCGTTTTTAGTATTATAATGCTTGATAAGACTTCTTGATTGTACCCTATTCAATATGAAGCCGTGTCTCTTCTCTTCTCCATATACACTTTCTGAAGCTTCATACACTAAGCGTAAACGTCTTTCTACAGCTTGGGTATTGCTTGGATATTTTGACCACTCCTCCGTCTAACATTCACCATGGCCTCAATTTCTTTAAATGGCACATACATCAAAAGAGGTGGTTCAAAAGGTCCAACTCGTTGCCAGTTAATAAGTGCAAAATAATCCTTTGCTTTAAAGTCTATTTTTGGTACTTGAAAAATTCTTATTCTGATGATCCTCTGTTTTCATTTCTAGCACAAATTAGTTTCCGTAGTGCTAAAGACCTTATATCCTCTCTGTTATCTGTGAGCATTGACAATAGCAAATTTTCAGTATGACAAAAGAAGTTATTTCATTGAATAAAAGTGTGTGCTATATTTCTTAAATTGGGTTCCAAATATCTAGAAAATGAGAACAAGTCTCCAAATATGCAGCGCTCCTTCTGTTATGGAGGGCTTTGTTTGGACATACAGGCTGCATATACCTTTATAATATATGTTGCAAGAATAATAAGATTGTCAGATGGTTTTTCTGTGACCACATACAACCTTAAAATTCTACTTGCAATTGTTAGCCACCTTGAGTGAGCAACTGCATCATGCTTTCTTAATGTCATGTCAGAATAACATTCAACACATGATATCGCTATGCAAATATGATATAGATATTGCTGACCATTGCTGAGAAGCATTCTATCTATATTATGTGGCATATTCTCCATACTTATTGAAGAAAGAGGAGTTACAGGTAGCTCCTCGTAGGTTTTGATTGCTTTACCAATTGGTCGACAAAATTCTTTAGGACCAGTTGTTGCACCATCCAAAGAATTTAATAGATGACGGAGAGGTAACACATTTGTTTGAAGCAAACAAATTCACCATTGTAATGGTCTATTGAGGCCAGTTCCATCAAGCGAATAATACCTCCCTAGTGCCCAGTATTAACATTTGTCCCATCGCATCCCATTACTATTAGCCCATTTAATTATATATTATTTGATACAAAAAATTGAGCATTGCTTCTTTTATGGCTTTAGCTCCTCCTGTTGCAGCAGTAACATGTCCGATATACACAGAGTTAGGTTCGTTTACAAGAGTATAATGCTCCTCCTTTGTGGTCTTAGGGTAGTACTTTGGGTTCTTCTTAATTAGCACTTTTGTGTTGTCTTTTCTCCCATCAAAATATAATCCGGTTAAAAGAGACCGAGACACTGTTGACTTAGTAGACTTTGCAACTGCATTTTAAAGCTTTTTACGCCATCTAAGAATTTTATTGCTATCTACCACATGCAAACTCTCTCCTTCGTTTACCTACCTGAAAAAACTTTTTTAAATGCGCTCATTTTTTTAAAACGTAGTTGTAACATTATTAGTGTTTTTATTATTATTCTTTTAAATGTGTCCCACAATTCTCGGTACCCTTGATCTTCCCACAAAGTTTGTAAATTCTAGGAAGATTTCTCAAGGAAAAAACCTTCCTAGAATGCCTTTACTTGGTACAATGATCATTTATTAGCAGGATTTTTTAGTTTATAGCTATTATTTTAACCACTAAAGTTCTAAAAGACTTAACTGCTCATAAAGAGTTGCATAAAAGCGCTATATGAAAAAGTGTTAATGAAAATACACGTACACTGTCAGCTATTACAACATAACTCCATTCTTTTTTATCATAATTGTAACATATCTTAGTTATAAAACAACATACAATAGAATATAATATTTTGATGAATGAATCATACCTGCATTGCCACTGTAGCCTCCTATGTGTAAAGTGTAATTCTTCCTTTCGTCGTCTAGCCAAAAGGTTTTGTAAAGTGCAAATCGCCGCTCCCCTCCTGCGTCGGTGAGATCGAAACGTATCTCGTTCTGTGATTGGTTGGTGATCAGGTAGATGTTCGCGTTGCCTGTAAAACAATTGTGAGCCTCCGATATGAAAGCTTTCTTTACAGTGGTGTTTCTACTTTATCGTATACGAGAGTATGTACAGAAAAATAATAAACAAAAGAGACACAAAAAACAATGATACAGACAATTAATCTGTTGCTCGCAAACGCAGCGCAGCATCTCACAATAAAATTTAAAAAAATAAGATTGAAAGAACAAATGTATAATTTACCATTTATGGAACGTTTTCAAAGGCCTCACGCCATTGAGATTCTAAATAAAAATTGGGGATAAATTTTCTGTCGAAACTTTATGGTCAAGTTAAAGTTTCATCTGTGGCCTGAGTTTATCCCAGAGATTGGAAACGAAAAGAGGAAAAACCTCTTTAAAAAAAGACTTCAAAATGTATTTTTTTAAATAAAGCAAGAAAAAATAAAAAAGGCTTAAACACATTAACTTCTGCCATATTAGCAAACAAGAGGCCGACTAAACATATCTAGAACAAAGGAGTAAATCTGGAGGCCAGAGCACCTAGCTCCATCTATTGAGAGGAACACGAATTAAATTAAAAACCAAAAATATTAAGAATTTCGTCATTCCTTTTAATTAATTAAATTTTATAATTAAAGAAACTCCCATATATACAAAGATAAAGAACTGTAATCGTCAAGGTTCAAAAACGATACGTACATAAATCTCCGCGTTATAGATCTCCATGAGAGTGTCAAAACTATTTTTTGAATTCCGTCTGTGAATAGGATAACTCAAAGACGAAACGAGATAGAAGAATGTAATTTGGAACTTGATCTCCTAAACTCTAAGTTTGTAGATATCAATAAAAAATTCGTCGAAATCCGTCAACTGGATGTCTGTCTGTTGTCCATGTGCATGTGTATACGACAATTCAAAGATGCCACAAGCTTGTCAGACAGAGCTTGGCACATGGTTTTATCACAGAATTGAGCTAGAGAA
>BGPR01010159.1:31018-52638 GCA_013235015.1 Araneus ventricosus
TCCAGTATACCTCCATGCCTGACTCTGCCATATCGTATACAGCAATAATGCACCGAACGGAAGCATGATCGCAGTATACCTCCAGTGGCCGACCTGCTGGATATATCGTGTACACCCCACTTTCAGTCTGTCCGTCAGTAAGAACACAGGAACAATCAAAGGGCTTCAGCTCGCAGGAAGCAGGATCTGGTGAGGTTGCAGCCGTATACTCAAGGGCCGGTTCATCTGAAAAATAAAATTATGTTCAGCTGATCCTAAATGCCTTCCAAATAAATGCACACGCGAACTCAAGTCTTTTTGGAAGCAAAACAAATTATTAATAAACGAATCAGCAAAATTTACCTGGAATTGCCCTTAATTGCTGAAAATTCAGAAAAGTCCACAATAGAAGAGAATGAGCATGGAAGTATTCTAGAACAAGATTCTCTACTGTTAACGCCTTGTATCTACTAAATATGTTTTCTTACGTCGACACTTTTTATATATGTTAGGGATGGCGGTTATTGAAAAAAACCGGTTTTTTCACCTCCGTTTTAATCTGGCGGTTAAAACCGCTAAAAGTAACCGGTTTTTGAAAAAACCGGTTTTCGGTTTTTTTTAAAAAATAGCGACGATTGTGGACAAAAATTTTTTATTAATAATAATATACAATAAGCAAGTATTAATACAAAAATTAATTAATACAATAAGTAATAATAATAAATGAGTAATTAATACAATAAGTAACAATGATAAATGAGTAATTAATACAATAAGTAATAATAATAAATGAGTAATTAATACAATAAGTAATAATAATAAATGAGTAATTAATACAATAAGTTTGTACTGGAGACAAAATTTTAAGAATTGTATTAAGTATTGTAGACAAATAAAAAAAGAAATTAAAGAGTACACACTTAAATAATCATATTTTATGTTTTTTTGCGTCTATATGTATAATAATAAAAAGAAAACTATGTCTAAATATTTATACAGTCCCTCTCTCCTATTATTCATATTTATTAAAATAGTTTTGGACAACTGAAATTTTAAACAAAATGTTCCACTCTTCTGCGACAAAAACTATCGAGTTATGAAAGCTTGACTATGACTATTTTAGACCATCTCAATGTCCGTCTCGAAGAAGCGGTGGCCGTTTATTGGCGTAAGATGATGAAATTCAGAACTTCATAACTCGGACCTAAAATCGAGCCTGTCTTCTGATAGCTGATTTTGACGGATTTTTTTCCCCCGGTTTTAGGATTTTAAAAAAAATAATCGGTTTAAACCGGGGCAAAAAATAACCGAAAAAAACGGTTAACCGAAACAAAAAAAAACGGTTTTTGGTTTAAACCGGTAGGTGTTTCCCATACCTAATATATGTAATCAGTGTTGATATTAACCCGTTACGGATATTCCGTCGGCTTCTGATAAAATGCCTGTAATCTGACAAGTGGTCTTCCCTTTCACATATTTTATCCAAGATTCGATACGGATTTGTAATTTTGGTGTAAAGACCAATTTCACCATTCTAGGTTTTTTCGATGTCTACTTAGCGTGTTCACATACTGATAGGCTGCAAGACAGCAGACAACCTAGACAGAAGACAACTGAGACAGCAGACAACCTAGACAAGATAGTCGCATAGGCAGAGTTTCAAAAATTGTTTTGCGGACTTAGTGAATACTAAAATGTGGAATTTATCAAAATCTCGAGGCATAATTTTTTGCACAATCACAACGGACGAGTGTTCTGTTTTGTTTATATGCGGTAAAGGAGGACTTCTGCCTTATCCGTCAACTTCTGGTGATAATGTTAAGTCAGTGAGAATCCTCAAAATTTCAATACTCTGTTTGAAGATATTAATTAATGTTTAAAGGGGAGTTTTCTAATGTTGTGTGTGGCTTAAGGATACTTTTAAAAAAAATTAAATTTCTTGTTCGTACCCAGATATCAATTTTAGTTTGCAGCAAAGTTGCTCTGCAAATCTGCAATCTTGCGGCAAGTTTGACACGGCAAGAGTGCAAGCTTGAAACAAGTGAATGCAAGCGAGTTAGTCACCACGCGTCAAACTTGTCACGTCAAACTCATTACAAACTATAGCAAAAACAAAGTGCGAACTCAACCTCGCATTCGAACCCTCGACACACCGTATCCGATACCTGGCTCCCTAACCACTCAGCCAGCTAGACTCGGAGAGAACAAGATAGATTGCGCTAATAGATCGTTCATCTATACGATTAATTTAAAACTGTTTTCTTTATTTCATTAATTTTTTAAAAAATTTTGAATTGAGAATATGATTTGAAGTCAAAGGGAGAGCGATTTTCGCTAATAACTACGTTTTGCCAGTAGAATAAAATATGAAAATAGGGTTCAAAAGTAATTACTTTTAAAATGGGACAAAATGTAAGTTATTATTTTTCAACAAACATCGACTGTTTTTTAGGTTTAATTTTGTTTATGAACGTTAAAATTTGAACATTAAGAAAAAGGCGATATATAATTTTCTTTCAAGTGCGAGTTCTATATTTAGTAAAAAGATGGAGAATTTTTCAAATTTTTTTTATAAAAAAGTTAGTTTTTTTTACAAATTATCATTGATTTATTGAATTAATAAAAAGAAGAACGGTCTAGGAGATGCTATTAAAAAACGGATGTTTTTTAAAACAGAGACAAAAGATTATCTGTAAGTGTATGTGTATCATCTTTGCAGCAAACTTGTTTTACAATCGTGGTGTGAAGCGTGTCAGAACAACTTCACAGCAAACTTGTTTCGCAAGTGGGTTAGTCGATTATGCTTTGTTACTTTGCAGGAAGTTTACTGAAAATTTGTCATGACAAGCTAATATGAAGAAAAATCAAACTTGCAGCAAGTGTTTATGCTATCTGGGTATTGTTGTAGCTCTGAATGTTTACTTAAAATAAGAGCCTCATTTTGTGAAAAGGTTGCCATAATTATTCTTTATTTCTCTTTTTGGCGCTTTATATACTACAGGAAGAAACGATTAGAACTAGGCACTTGATACGGAATCCAACTGGATTTGGCGCTTGCTTAAATTGGAGAGTTACGTGAACCCTCACCACGGAAGTTCTGTGAAACCAAAATAAACAAATAAGAAAACACGTCCATGTTTTCTCTTTGTATCCAAGAGTGTTAAAAAGTGTCATATCTGGAACAGCAATCAAAAACAAGGTATGGATGTGCCTTTTGTTACAGTTTAAGAAGTTCTACAACTCTTCGTGAATTACAGATTTGCTACCATTTCAAAATTTTCTCAGAGATATTTTTTATGGATAAGTTCTAACTTACCAGGTAGATAATTCTCCTCTAATTCCAAAATCAGCTGCTTTGCCTGTTCCAAGTAGGGGCGGGATCTTTCCTTCTTTCCATTGGCTGAGAGACCGGAACTGGGCGGCTTCGGCACTGACAAGAAATAACAAATTATAGTAAAGCAAATACTACTATGAGAACCTAGTAAATTTTGGACAAAATTAAAATGGAAAACTTCATTTATAAGACCGTAAAAGTTCTCTAACGCATGACTTCTCATTTCACTTCAGGGTTATTCTGCACAAATTGCTTTCTGTATGGCGAAATTCCGGCATGAAAAAATTGCCAAATCCACTCAGCTACTATTTTTAATTAAACGCTTTTACTAAGTTCAAAATGTTTTATGTTTGAATGTATGTAAGGTTGGAATTTTGTGATCGATTTTTCACTCACTTCTTAATGCACTAGAGTTCTGACATTTTGTATATTTAATGGGTCTTGATGACAATGCAATATTTTAATAATTTTAGAGCTCTCAATTATCAATTTTTTTAAAAATCGCAAAATTATGTTTTCATTTGGAAGGTTTCAGTGGCGCCATCTATAGTATTTTTGAGAACTAAAATACTTTACACAGTAATTTAAATGTTTCAATAAAAATAAAAATAAGTATATCTTATTATAGATCTTTTTAAAGAAATTATTGCTGGAATAAGCTGAAGAACAATGGATTTATGTTCGAAATATTTTTTGTAAGGTCCGAATTTTGTGATGGATTTTTCACTAATTGCCTAAGGTATTATATATCTGAAATTTTGTTTATTTATTAGGTGTTGATGACAATATAAAATTTCAATAATGTTAGAGATCTTTTCAATAAAATAATTGTTGGAATTAGTTCATGAAAAATTGATTCTAAGATCCCAAAATATTTATAATGCTGAATTATGACATAAATTAAAGACTATAAACTAGAAAATAATAAACATAAAAAAACTTAAAAAACCGCTTTTACCAATCCATTAAAAAAGAAATAAATATTTTTTTCTCAAAAATCTGGAGGTCAGAACAGAAATCGTAAAAGCGTGCGTCGCTGAAAACACTAGGAGAAAGATATAAAACCACAATGATTATCACAAGAAACGAAATGTTATTAAACATTTATCATATAAGTGAAGTGTGATTACAATTCTAATTTACTTGCAGCTTTTCTACCTGCACCTCACGCTTTTCCGATTTTTGTTTTGAACTCGTTTTTTAAAAAAAGTGTTTTTTTATATTTATTATTGAGCTATTAGTTGAAATTAATAATGTGTTGGGTCCAACTTTTAAATATTTTTTACGAAGAATCTAGTCTTCCATTCATGAGTGTAGAAAATTCTGGAACGGTGTAACGTGCAACAATTTTTGAAAATACAGTAGAATCTCCCTACAACGAAGTCTCCCTACAGCGAATTTCTCTCTATAACGAAATTTTTAATCGGAATGTTAAATAACATTCAAAATATTCTCCATATAGCGAAGTGATTGTCTCCCCATAACGAATTTTTTCAGACCTTTATCTTTTCGATTTTTGTCATTTTTGAAGAAAGTTGCTAATTTCTGTGCTAACAAATCGCTCATACGTGTCTGTTTCTGGAACCACTCGCATTGTTCATTCCAGCGATAACACATAACAATAGAATGCTATGTGAAGGGTAATGCAGTTGTGGGGACCTGGGTTTCTACAGAGGGAGCAACATTTCTACGGGTCAAGATTCCAAGAATCGGGGTGGAGCCGGGGTGGAAACAACAAATGGATGTGATAATACGCATTTTATGTTTATCCGTACTAGTACATATTATTCTCTAACTTGGTGAATTGTCTTCACTTTTGAGCATTTTGTTTATACAATAAAAATTAGTATAATTTTAACAAATTTATAACAAAAATTTTACTTCATTTTTAATTGAAAGTCATAATTAAATATTTTTGAACTTTTGGCGCATACTAAAAGGTTTGTAACATTTACTTAAATAACTGCAAAAATCTCTAATCTCCGTATAACGAAATTTTCTCTATAGCAAATTTTTCAACAGGAACCAAGCGATTTCGTTATAGGGAGATTTCACTGTAGCTTTCAGACTGTATTCTTCTCAATTTTTTAAGATATGGAAATGAACGATAAACGAAATTCCAAATATGAAAACATTTTGAGAAAAGAAAAAAAAAAAAAAAAAAAAAACATAAGAAAGGCACAGTTCCGGTCCGCGCCGTAGATTTTTCGTGAAAACGTCGGGATAAAATCATAAAACAAGTGTTTCGTATTCATATGTAATTTAATTAACAATATTCATTAATACAATATTTACACAGAGTAGTATAATGGTTACAGAATAGATAAATCACAAGTTTGTCGAGTGTAGCATGGGTCTGTGGCAGCTTGTGATTCATCTATTCTGTAACCATTATACTACTATGATTTTATCCCAACGTTCCCACGAAAAATCGACGACGCGGACCCAAACTCCGCCTTTCTTAAGTTTTATTTAGAGTAGCTTTTGATGGCGCCAACTGTTGACAGTATATAGAACTACATTTCGCGTATGCGCAGTAAAACCTTATTTACTACAAATGCTCATATTTCCCGTAATATTCAAATTTTAATACATTTCTTTTATATGTTGTCAAGTGTTCTGTAAGTTTCGCACAATTCGAAAGAAAACTCCGCATGTTAAAATCAAAAGCATGTTACAATCAAGTTTGAAATTTTCAATTTAATGCCGATATCTACTTATATTCAGATAAATATTTTTATTGTCTCACTTTGGGCCATAGTAATACTCCTCATACTCTTTAAACTGATACCAGAATTAACCTCCTAGCTAAACGCGTTTCCACGCTACACTTATTTATAACCTTACATAAAGACAATTCATAGCAATCCCGCGCATGCGCCTACACTGATACGATGACATCACAGGCAAAATAAATACTATGCGACAAACTCTTCCAGATATGATCTATCCGTTGTGGGGTCAACCATTCTTTTCGCATTATTAGTCTCCTAGTTATTAGAGATTCAAATCTGACGGTAGTTTGTCGCACCAGAAAGTTCGACCGAATTTTACTGTAACGAGCGGAAAGACGTTTTCAAGTAGAAAAGAATAAAACTTAGGATCTCGGAGTGTTATCTGGCATTAACGATGTTTGCTTCTATACGAGTTTCTGTACAAAATGTTTAGGAAACTAGCTGATAATCCGACGTTGCTCGGGATCCAAATATTTTCACGTGAACCCACACCCCGTTTCTTTTTTACAATTATTGCCACGAAAATCTCCTCTCAATCCTCTCTCTTCATCAGTATATCGATAATCGACGGAACAAAAATTCATCTTCAAAATAAAACTTTTTATTCAAACCAACTTCCTTTAATACGCCTCCAAAAAGAATAATAAGTACTGTTCAGCAACGGATTCCGGGACTACCACTTTTGGACGATTTTACACCGGAAAGGGGTGTCAGGCAATGAGTCATATGAGCGCATTTCCGGAGTTCTTTGTTAGATCAAGCTCTGTAAAATGTAAACATCACCCGTCCATTGTTCACTTTCCCCCAATTTTGATGAAAATAACTCCGCCCGGCGCATGCGCAAAAGCTCAGAGGGTTTCTTGCTAAACAATATACAGTGAAACCTCTCCGAACGGCCACCCCTCTTAACGGCCAATTTTTCGTGGCAAGGATTTTTCAGCCCATAGACCTAATGTTAAAATAACCCCTAGCAACGGCCACCCAACCCCTCTGAACGGCCACAGGGTGGTTTCGCCCATCCCATTTAACAAAAGCATCGTTTAGAGATTTACTTTTTAAACTGAAAAACGAACTTGAAAAAATGTTTTTTTTCCCGAGAAGGTTAAAAACTTAAAACAGTCACAAATTGTATCCTTTTTCCAAAAAATGTAAAAAATTATTAAAGAAAGTACTATTTTCTCTTTAGATAAGTCTCAAACTTCATTTTAAATAAGAAATATGTGTCAGACTTGTTTATATTATGTATTATAGCAATTATCTTGTAATTGTAACGAAAATCCTTCAGAGCGGCCAATTTATCTCCGAAGGGAGGGGTGGCCGCTCAGAGAGGTTTCACTGTATGAAGAGAAATACACGGGTGGTCGTAAATTATTGATCCATTTAAAAATTTAATAAAAAAACTAATTATGTTACAACTACGTTTTTTTTTTTTTTTTTTTTTTTTCCAATGAGAGCGCATTTGAAAAAGTTTTTTTCAAATAGGTAACGCGCCGTTACGGTGGTGTAAGGGGTCGTAAATCATTGAAAATCTCCCATCTTTGAGAGCCATTATCTGCGAAACTTTCGAAGCTAGAAGAAAATAAAAACATGTATTGGTGGGGAATTTTACGCTCTTTAATTTGTTAATGCACATGTAGTGAGAAAACTTTTCCAAGTAGGGGCGGGATCTTTCCTTCTTTCCATTGGCTGAGAGACCGGAACTGGGCGGCTTCGGCACTGACAAGAAATAACAAATTATAGTAAAGCAAATACTACTATGAAAACCTAGTAAATTTTGGACGGTGGGCTAAGGGGTCTCAAATTATTAGGCATCTTGCATTTTTGAGAGCCATTATCTACAGAACTTTTAAAGCTAGAAGAAAAATAAAGGCATGTGTTTATAGGAATTATAAGCTCTTTAATTTATTAATTCACATGTAGTGTGAAAACTGAATATTTTTCGAGATATTCAAGAAAAACTAAAAAAGGAAACCAGAAAACGTGCATCGGTTACTTCTGATCGGTAGCCAATCCGTGTGAAAATCTCTCGCTGTAGTAAATTCAGAACGCCGTATTGGTACCCCACCTATTTCAAAAAAACCTTTTTTTATTTGCTCTCTCATTTAAACCCCCCCCGTAGTTGTAAAGTTATTATTTTTTTATTAATTTTTGAAAGGGGTTCAGTAATTTATGCCCACCCTGTAAATATATAAAAATATAAAATAAAACTGTGGGAAAAGGCCAACACCAACTTCCATAAATACTGTAAATACGGCTCAAAAGGAATAATATATAAAGAGACATAAATTAAAAAAATGCAAGAACTAATAAATTAAAATACCGGAAGCATAACTTTTCTTCTCGCGCGTATGTGAATAATAATGGAGGAAAAAGAAAATTCGGTACAATAAACAAAAAACGTCCGAATTTACCTCTAAGTTTAAATAAATAAAATTCTTGTTCGAATTTTAAAACAATTTTACTGCGTTAATTCCCTCTTGCGCTAATCCATCATTGAGCCTAATTTGTACCCTGTAAGTCAAACGGCCTGAGCGTGCATACAGTAGAAAAAACGAACATGCATACATACTAAAAAAGTTATCTTTTATATATTGTTATTAACATGGAAAGTCGCTTCCCAGCAATGTTAGTGTTATGGTTGAGAAAAGAGTTTTACAGGGGTAAGTATGGGATGACTGGCAGCAGCCAGGCCAGGACTCTTGACCTTGGCGACCACTTTGGCAACTTGGCGACAAATTCGGCGACCTTGGCGACAAGTCGAAGATTCCAGAAACTGCGACCCTTTTTTCGATATCTCTATTAGGAGAGGAGATACGCTTGAATGTACTAGATGATTCCATTTGATGTCACGGCCCGTCGGGGAGACTATAAAAGAACCGCACTTGGATCACAGAGCAGTGGTGTGTTGATCGACTGGAACAACTTTGGAGTTTCGTCTGCAGGGTGAGCTAAAAAATGACGGGAGGCTGACTTTTTCAAACAGCCGCTGATGTTAAAGGCGTAGGACTACTTTACTCGCGTGACTCTTTTGCAAATAAGGCCTAACGTTCCTTATTGTAATGTTTCTTTCGTTCCCTCTCCTGCTGCTTCTTTTGCTCCTTTTCCTTCTGTTTCTTTTGTTGCTTCTCCTGCTGCAACAATTCTTTTCTTAACTTCTCTATATCTCGTTTGGCATTTCGTTGGCGTTCCCTTCTCTGTAAATTTACATTTGGAGCCATTATTGTATTAAATTTGTCGAAACAAAATTTTCAACTCAATCAGGAAATCTCGCTCGCGAAAACATGGCAAGGGAGAGCGTCAGTCAATTGTGCGCGCCACCTCATGCTTGTGACGTCACCAATCACCAACTTTGCGACTCAGTAGTCGCTAAACTACAATCACGATTTTAAAATTCTTTTTGTAACTTCTGATGTTACCCTTTATCTCTAAAATAAAACATTAGTTATGTTTTTAACATATGTAGTTACCGAGATATAGAGGATCGCGTCACCAGTTCATGCGTTTTTTACCCAACATTGCGACTCAGTAGTCGCTGAACTACAGCTCAGATTTTCAATTTTTTTGGTAACTTCTGTTGTTACCCTTTATCTCTAAAATAAGACATTAGTTATGTTTTTAACATATGTAATTACCGAAATATAGAGGATCGCGTCACCAATTCATCTGTATTTTTGACCAACTTTGCGACTTAATAGTCGCTGAACTACAATTCCGATTTTCATTTTTTGTAACTTCTGTTGCTACCCTTTATCTCTAAAATAAGATATTAGTTATGTTTCTAACATATGTAGTTACCGAGATATAGAGGATCGCGTCACCAATTCATCTGTATTTTTGACCAACTTTGCGTCTTAATAGTCACTGAACTACAATTCCGATTTTCATTTTTTTGTAACTTCTTTATCTCTAAAATAAGACATTAGTTAAGTTTATATGTATTTTCCGATATATACAGGATCGCGTCACCAATTCATCTGAATTTTTGCCCAACTTTGTGACTTAATAATCGCTGAACTACAATTCCGATTTTCATTCTTTTGTAACTTCTGTTGCTACCCTTTATCTCTAAAATAAGACATTAGTTATGTTTCTAACATATGTAATTACCGAAATATAGAGGATCGCGTCACCAATTCATCTGTATTTTTGACCAACTTTGCGACTTAATAGTCGCTGAACTACAATTCCGATTTTCATTCTTTTGTAACGTCTTTATCTCTAAAATAAGACATTAGTTAAGTTTATATGTATTTTCCGATATATAGAGGATCGCGTCACCAATTCATCTGAATTTTTGCCCAACTTTGCGACTTAATAATCGCTGAACTACAATTCCGATTTTCATTCTTTTGTAACGTCTTTATCTCTAAAATAAGACATTGTTATGTTTATATGTATTTTCCGATATATAGAGGATCGCGTCACCATTCATGAATTTTTGCCCAACTTTGCGACTTAATAATCGCTAGAACTACAATTCCGATTTTCATTTTTTTTAACTTCTGTTGTTACTCTTTATCTCTAAAATAAGATATTAGTTATGTTTCTAACATATGTAGTTACCGATATATAGAGGATCGCGTCACCAATTCATCTGTATTTTTGACCAACTTTGCGACTTAATAGTCGCTGAACTACAATTCCGATTTTCATTTTTTGTAACTTCTGTTGCTACCCTTTATCTCTAAAATAAGACATTAGTTGTGTTTTTAACATATGTAGTTACCGAGATATAGAGGATAACCCATAAATTGTTTTTTGTGGCGTTTTGGCGTGTGAATCAGATTCCTTCCTGAGATCCCATTGGGAGGAACGTAGTCCTACGTTAAAATTGCTCTTTTATATAAGTGAAAGTATCACAAAGACATATCCCATAATTTGATATCCATGAAAAGAGTATCGAGCATTTTAAACTAGAATAAATCATGCTTAAAATTTTCATTCAGTATTTTCCTGCTACAAAATACAAAACTTACCTTTGAAATGAATTTCTCTGGCCTTGGAGACGCAGTAAAAAGCCATGTCCCAGAGCATCAGGCTTTTCTCTTTCTTGTAACAAGCTGACTCAACTTCACCCTCGCTCTCAAGACTGGCAACTGAGAGCACAAGGACTGCGAAAATCAAATTCTGACAGTGAAACCTGGAAGAAGCAAAGATCCAATGATTTACTCAAATATACCAGCTAGCGTGTCGGAGACGGCTATTTCCGTTTTCCATATCAGTTCAAAGGCAGATTCGTATTTATCTGTATATTTTCTTGAGTATGCATATATAAAGCATTCTTAAAAATTTAGAGATATGATTAAATATAATAATGTTCGGTTCATTCACTTTAAACGCTAAGTTTTCCAACCGGGAAGTTATTAGATCAAAATAATTTTGATGCTCTGAGGAAGGTGACAGCTTTCACCATTTTCTTTCTATATTCAAAACAGTTTTTGACGTAGACATACGTCTCTCCATAGTGGTCAAATGGTGTGTCGGGAAAGGAAAAAATAATGACGCTTTTCGCGCTATAGCTAAACACTTATAGCTCCGCAACCAAATAACATAGAGATTTGGTGATTAGCTTCATTTAACAGAGAAAGGCGGACATTGAAGATTGCAAAAAAATATTAGAATTTGGAATTACGGTTAAGTCACAGTCGAGCTGCAAAGTTGGTGAAAAACACGAAAAAATATGATGACGTCACAGCGACCGATGCGCGCGCAACACAGACTAAGGCAATTCATCCATCGATTGCTCGAAATATTACTCAAGAATTGTTGAATTACATCGAAATCCGTGCTAAAGTAAAACGCTTATAGCTCCGCAACCAAATTACATAGAGAGTTGGCTTTAGTTTCAATTAAAAGAGAAAAGTAGACATTGACGATTGCAAAAATAATTTTAGAATTTGTAATTACGTTTTAGTCACAGTCGAGTTGCAAAGTTGCTGAAAATCACGAAGAATTTTACATAGATAGAGTCATACTACACTAATAGTCACTATAGATTGTAGAGTTAATAGCCACATAGAGCTACTTTAGTCACAGAATGTCACAGTTGAGTAAGGTAAGTTAGTCTACGCCCCTCAATCCCAGCGACCGTTTCGCAGAGACAGTCTCCCGTCGATTTTTTTTCTTAATCTTTTACAACTCAACTTCTTATAGCTCCATCCATTTTTCTCTGCCTGCCAGATCTTTAAGAAACCAAAGTTCATTTCAAAATGTGTTTTCGAGATATAACTATGTGAACAAATTCTCTTCTCACAAATTTTATATAATTTTTAACAAGTTCTTTGATGAACTTGACATTTTTTATATGTCTCTTGACGTTTTTAAATTGAATTGTTTACAACTTTTAAATTCATGATGTGTTTTCTTTTGCCTTTTTACACTCAACTATATTTAAATTTAAAGTTTGGTATGCGTTTTAAATTTTCCGTGCTCTAATGTATTCATTTTTTATTATTGCATCGTGTTTTAATGTTCTTGTGTGGGTCTGCGTTCAGTTTTTGTACTTTGCAATTGTTTTCATCTCTCGTGTGCATTTTCATTCTTTACACTTTTAAACTCCTAATGTGTTTTTGAGGATTTGGGGCTTGTGTGTATTTAATTTTTAAATCCCTGCTTTTTGAAAATGATTTTTGGTTGTAATGTTTTAAATTTTTAAAAATCTTTAATGTGCTTTTATGATATTAATATGACAGTATACAACTTTTAGAATCCTAGTGTGTCTTTTATGTTTTTGTGATTGTGTGTAGTCGTTTTAATTAAATCATTTTTTTTTTTGCTTTTAAACTCCTAATGTGTTTTTGAGGATTTGGTGCTTATGTGTATTTAACTTTTAAACCCCCGCTTTTTTAAAATGATTTTTGGATTAAATATTTTAAATTTTTTAAAAATCTTTACTGTGCTTTCATGGTATTAATATGACAGTATACAAGTTTTAGAATCCTAGTGTGTCTTTTATGTTTTTGTGATTGTGTGTAGTTGTTTTAATTTCATTTTTTTTTTTTTTTTGCTTTTAAACTCTTAATGTGTTGCTGAGGATTTGGTGCTCGTGTGTATTTAACTTTTAAATCCCTGTTTTTTTAAACAAGATTTGATTTAATGTTACAATTTTTTTAAAATCTTTAATGTGTTTTTATGATTTTAATAATGACAGTATTAAACTTAACCTATGTCTTTTATGTTTTCGTGATTGTGTGTAATCGTTTTAATTAATCTTTTTTTTTTTGTTTAAACTCCTAATGTTTTTGAGGATTTTGCTTTGTGTATTTAACTTTAAATCCTGCTTTTTAAAATGATTTTGAGTTTAATTTTTAATTTTTAAAAAAAATCTTTAATGTGCTTTATTATATTAATTGACAGTATATCAACTTTTAGAACCTAGTATTGTCTTTTATGTTTTTGTGATTGTGTAGTCGTTTTAATTAATTTTTTTGTTTTAAACTCTAATGTGTTTTTTGAGGATTTGGTGCTATGTGAATTTAAACCTGCTTTTTTTTAAATGATTTTGATTTAATATTTTAATTTTAAAAAATCTTTAATGTGCTTTTATTATATTAATGAAGTATAAACTTTTAGAATCCTAGTGTGTCTTTTATGTTTTTGTGATTGTGTGTGTAGTCGTTTCAATTAATTTTTTTTTTTTTGTTTTAAACTCTAATGTGTTTTTTGAGATTTGGTGCTTATGTGTATTTAAACCCCCTTTTTTTAAAATGATTTTTGATTTAATATTTTAAATTTTTAAAAATCTTTATAGTGCTTTCTATGTATTAATATGACAGTATACAACTTTAGAACCTCAGTGTCTTTATGTTTTTGTGGATTGTGTGTCGTTTTACTTAATTTTTTTGTTTTAAACCCTAATGTGTTTTGAGGATTTTGCTTATGTGATTTAACTTTTAAATCCCGCTTTTTTTAAAATGATTTTGATTTAATATTTTAATTTTTTTTACTTTGCTTTTATATATTAAGGTATACAACTTTAGAACCTAGTGTGTTCTTTTATGTTTTGTAGGTGTGTCGTTTACTAATTTTTTTGTTTTAAACCCTAATGTGTTTTGAGGATTTGGTGCTTATGTGTATTTAACTTTAAATCCCCTAAAATGATTTTGATTTAATATTTTAATTTTTTTAAAATCTTAACGCTTTTATTATATTAATAGAGAGTATACAACTTTAGAATCTAGTGTTCTTTTATGTTTTTGTGATTGTGTGTAGTCGTTAATAAATCATTTTTTTTTTGCTTTAAACTCTAATGTGTTTTGAGGATTTGGTGCTTGTGTATTTAACTTTAAACCCCGTTTTTTAAAATGATTTTGGATTTAATATTTTAAATTTTTAAAAAATCTTTACTGTGCTTTAAGTAATATGACAGAGTAACACTTTAGAACTCTAGTTCTTTATGTTTTTTTGATGTATGTTGTCGTTTCAATTAATTTTTTTTGTTTTAAACTCCTAATGTGTTTTTTGATTTGGTGCTCGTTGTGTATTTAACTTTTAAATCCCACTTTTTTTAAAATGATTTGATTTAATATTTTATTTTTAAAAATCTTAATAGTTTTATTATATTTATGAACAGACAACTTTTAGAACTCTAGTTGTCTTTATGTTTTTGTGATTGTGAGTCGTTTTAATTAACTTTTTTTTTTGCTTTTAACCACTTGCTTTAGATTTTATGTGTTATGTGTGAACTTTAAACTTCCTTTTTTTAAAATGATTTTGTGATATTTTAAATTTTTTAAAAATCTTTAATGTGTTTCATGGTATTATATAGTATACAACCTTAGAACCTGTCTTTTATGTTTTTGATTGGTGTAGTCGTTAATTAATTTTTTTTGTTTTAAACCTAATGTGTTTTTGAATTTGGTGCTTATGTATGTATTTAACTTTTAACCCGCTTTAAAATGATTTTGATTTAATATTTTAATTTTTAAAAAATCTTTAATCTATATATTAATATAGTATACAACCTTAGAATCTAGTGTGTCTTTTTTGTGATTGTGTAGTTTTCTATTAATTTTTGCTTTTAAACCCCAGTGTTTTGATGGATTTGGTGTCTTTGTAATTTAACTTTTAAACCCTGTTTTTAAAATGATTTTGATTTAATATTTTAAATTTTTTTTTTGGTAACTTAACGTGCTTTTAATATAATATGAGATATACTTTAGAATCCCAGTGTGTTCTTATGTTTTTAGTGGTTAGCTTTAATTATTCATTTTTTTTTTTTTTTAAACCTAATGTGTTTTGAGGATTTGAGTTTATGTATTTAACTTTTAAACCCCGTTTTTAAAATGATTTTGAGTTAATATTTTAAATTTTTTAAAATCTTTACGTTTTATTATATATATGACAGCATACTTTTAGAACCTAGTGTGTCTTTTATGTTTTTAGATTGTGTGTAGTCGTCAATTAATTTTTTTTGCTTTTAAACCCCTAATGTGTTTGGGATTTGGTGCTTGGTATTTGTCTTTTAAATCTCGCTTTTTAAAATGATTTTTGGATTTAATATTTAATTTTTTTTAAAAAATCTTACAGCTTTTTATATTAATATGGTATACAACCTTGAAATCTAGTGGTCTTTTATGTTTTTGATTGTGTGTGTTTTATTAATTTTTTTTTTTTAAATCTATAATGTTTTGAGGATTTGGTGTTTATGTATAACTTTAAACCCTGCTTTTAAAATGATTTTGATTTAATATTTTAAATTTTTTAAAAATCTTATGTTTTATGATATATAGATAACTTTGAACTTGTAGGTATCTTTTTGAGTTTTTAGAGGTAATGTTCTAATTAATTTTTTTTTTTAAACCCCTAATAGTGTTTTGAGGATTTGTGCTTATGTGTATTTTAACTTTTAACCCCTTTTTAAAATGATTTTTTTATATTTTAATTTTTTTTAAAAATCTTAATGTGCTTTATATATTAATATGAGCATGTCAACTTTTAGAATCCTGTGTGTCTTTTTATGTTTTGTATGTAGTGTAGTCTAATTAATTTTTTTGTTTTTAAACTCCTAATGTGTTTTGAGGATTTGGTGCTTATGTGTATTTAACTTTTAAATCCCTTTTTTAAAATGATTTTGGATTTATTTTAATTTTTTTAAAATCTTTAATGTGTTTATTATTAATATGACAGTATACAACTTTAGAAATCCTAGTGTGTCTTTATATTTTGTGATTGTGTAGTCTTTAATTAATCATTTTTTTTTTTGTTTTAAACTCCTAATGTTTTTTGAGGATTTGGCAGTGTATTCTTTAAACCCCTCTTTTTAAAATGATTTTTGGATTTAATATTTTAAATTTTTAAAAATCTTTAATTGCTCATGGTATATGACAGTATATTAACTTTAGAACTAGTGTCTTTTTATGTTTTGATTGTGTGTAGTCGTTCAATTAATTTTTTTTGCTTTTAAACCCTAATGTGTTTTGAGGATTTGGTGCTTATGTGTATTTAACTTTAAACCCCTTTTTTTAAATGATTTTGATAAATTTTAATTTTTTTAAATCTTGTGCTTTTATATATTAATAAGTGCATACAACTTTAGAATCCTAGTGTGTCTTTTATGTTTGTTTGTGGTAGTCGTTTAATTAAATATTTTTTTTTGCTTTAAACCCTAATGTGTTTCTGAGAGAGCTTGTATTTAACTTTAAACCTGTTTTTAAAATGATTTTGATTTTATTTAATTTTAAAAATCTTTACTGTGCTTTTATATTTATATGAGTATACAACTTTTAGAACCTAGTGTGTCTTTTATGTTTTGATTGTGTGTAGTCGTTTAATTATCATTTTTTTTGCTTTTAAACCTCTAATGTGTTTTTGAGATGCTTATGTGTATTTAACTTTTAAAAACCGTTTTTTAAAATGATTTTTGATTTAATATTTTAAATTTTTAAAATCTTATAGTCTTTATGTATTATTATAGTATACAACTTTTAGAATCCTAGTGTCTTTTATGTTTTGTATTGTGTGTAGTCGTTTCAATTTTTTTTTGTTTTTAGCAATGTGTTTTTGAGGATTTGCTCTATGTATTTAACTTTAAATCCCTTTTTAAAATGATTTTGATTTAATATTTTTTTAAAAATCTTTAATTTTTATTATTTATGAAGTATACAACTTTAGAATCAGTGTGTCTTTTATGTTTTTTGTGATTGTGATGTGTTTTAATTAATATTTTTTTTTTTTGCTTTAAACCCCTAATGTGTTCGAGGATTTGGTTGTGTATTTAACTTTAAACTCCTGCTTTTTTTAAATGATTTTTGAATTTAATATTTTAAATTTAAAATCTTTAATGGCTTTATGAATAAATGACAGTATACAAATTAGAACTCTAGTGTGTTTCTTTATGTTTTGATTGTGTGTAGTCGTTTAATTAATTTTTTTTGTTTTTTAAACTCTAATGTGTTTTTGAGGATTTGGCTTATGTGTATTTAACTTTTAACCTCCTTTTTAAAATGATTTTAATATTTTAATTTTTTTAAAAAATCTTTAATGTGTTTTATTAATATGCAGTATACAACTTTTAGAATCTAGTGTGTCTTTATGTTTTTTAGTAGTGTAGTTATAATTTTTTTGTTTTAAACCCTAATGTGTTTTTGAGGATTTGGTGCTCTATGTGTATTTAACTTTAAATCCCTTTTTTAAAATGATTTTTGGATTTAATATTTTTTTTTTAAAATCTTAAGTGCTTTTATTATATTAATATGAGACTACCTAGAATCCTAGTGTGTCTTTTTGTTTTGTGTGTGTGTCGTTTAATTAAATTTTTTTTTTTTTGCTTTTAAACTCCTAATGTGTTTTTGAGGATTTGTGCTTATGTATTTAACTTTTAAACCCCCTTTTAAATGATTTTGATTTAATATTTTAAATTTTTAAAATCTTTATAGGCATAAATATGACAGACAACTTTTAAATCTAGTGTGTCTTTTATGTTTGATGTGTCGTTTCTAATTAATTTTTTGTTTTAAACTCCAATGTGTTTTGAGGATTTGAGCTAGTATAACTTTAAACTCCTTTTTTAAAATGATTTTGATTTAATATTTTATTTTAAAAAAAATCTTTAATGTGTTTTATTATATTAATATGAATTACAATCCTAGAACTCTAGTGTCTTTTATGTTTTGTGATTGTGTGTTTCGTTTTAATTAAATTTTTTTTTTTTTTGCTTTAAATCCTAATGTGTTTTTAGGATTTGGTTTGTGATATTAACTTTAAACTCGCTTTAAAATGATTTTGGATTTAATATTTAATTTTTAAAATCTTACTAAAGCTTCATGGAAGAATATGAGTACAACTTTTAGAATCCAGTGTGTCTTTATGTTTTGTGATTGTGTGTATGTTTTCAATTAATTTTTTTTTTTAAACCCTAATGTGTTTTGAGGATTTGGTTATGTTATTTAACTTTTAAACTCCTTTTTAAAATGATTTTGGATTAATATTTTAATTTTTTTTAAAAAATCTTTAATGTGCTTTAATGGATTAGTATACAACTTTTAGAACTCTAGTGTCTTTTATGTTTTTGTATTGTGTAGTCGTTTCAATTAATTTTTTTTGTTTTAAACCCAATGTGTTTTGAGATTTGGTGCTTGTGTATTTAACTTTAAACCTGTTTTTTAAAATGATTTGATTTATTATTTTAATTTTTTAAAATCTTAACGTGTTATATTAATAATGAGAGTATACAACTTTAGAACTTAGTGTGTCTTTATTTTTGTGATTGTGTGTAGCGTTTTAATTAAATCATTTTTTTATTTTTTGCTTTAAACCCTAATGTGTTTTGAGGATTGGTGCTTTGTGTATTTAACTTTAATCCCCGCTTTTTTAAAATATATTTTGATTTAATATTTAAATTTTAAAAAAATCTTTATGTGCTTTCAATTATAGACAGTATACAACTTTAGAATCCTGTGTGTCTTTTATGTTTTGTGGATTGTGTGTAATGTTTAATTAATTTTTTTTGCTTTTAAACTCTAATGTGTTTTTGAGATTTGGTGTTATGTGTATTTAACTTTTAAATCCGCTTTTTTTAAGAGTTTTGGATTTAATATTTTATTTTTAAAATCTTTAATGTGCTTTTATTATATTAATGACAGTATACAACTTTTAGAATTCCAGTTGTCTTTTATGTTTTTGTGATTGTTGTGTCGTTTTAATTAATATTTATTTATTTTTTTTTTTTGCTTTAAACCTCAATGTGTTGAGGATTTGGTGCTTGTGTATTTAACTTTAAATCCTGTTTTTAAAATGATTTTGGATTTAATATTTAAATTTTTAAAATCTTTAATGTGCTTTTAGTATTAATATGACAGATACAACTTTTAGAACCTAGTGTCTTATGTTTTTGTGATTGTGTGTAGTCGTTTTAATTAAATCATTTTTTTTTGCTTTAAACTCCTAATGTGTTTTGAGGATTTGGTGCTTATGTGTATTTAACTTTAACCCCGTTTTTTTAAAATGATTTTTGATTTAATATTTTAAATTTTAAAAATCTTGTGCTTTCTGTTAGATATTAATATGACAGTATACAACTTTTAGAACCTAGTGTGTCTTTATGTTTTTATTGTGTGTAGTCGTTTCAATTAATTTTTTTGTTTTAAACCCTAATGTGTTTTAGATTTATGCTTTGTGTATTTAACTTTTAAATCTGTTTTTTAAATGATTTTGATTTTAATATTTAATTTTTAAAAATCTTTAATTTCGTGCTTTTAATATTAATGAAGTATACAACCTTAGAATCCTAGTGTCTTTTTATGTTTTGTGATTGTTTGTGTCGTTTTAATTAATTATATTTATTTTTTTTTTTGCTTTTAAACCTCTAATGTGTTTTGAGGATTTGGTGCTTGTGTATTTAACTTTTAAACTCCCTGTTTTTAAATGATTTTATTAATTTAATTTTTTAAATCTTTTAATGCTTTTTATTTATATTAATATGAGTATACAACTTTTAGAATCTAGTGTGTCTTTTATGTTTTTGTGGATTGTGTGTCGTTTTAATTAATATTTTTTTTTTGCTTTAAACCTCTAATGTGTTTTTGAGGATTTGGTGCTTAAGTGTGTATTTAATCTTTAAATCCCTGCTTTTTTTAAAATGATTTTTGATTTAATATTTTAATTTTTTAAAAAATTTAATGTGCTTTAAGGATTAATATGACAGTATTAACCTTTAGAATCCTAGTGTGTCTTGTTTTTTTTGGTATTGTGTAGTCGTTTCAATTAATTTTTTTTTGTTTTCTTAAACCTCTAATGTGTTTTGAGGATTTGGTGCTATGTGTATTTAACTTTTAAACCCCCTAAATGATTTTGATTTAATATTTAAACTTTTTTAAAAATCTTTAACTGTGCTTTCTATATATTAATATGACAGTATACAACTTTAGAACTCTAGTGTGTCTTTTTATGTTTTGTGATTGTTGTGTCGTTTAATTAAATTTATTTTTTGTTTTATTTTGCTAACCTAATGTTTTGAGGATTTGGTCTTGTGTATTTAACTTTAAATCCCTTTTTTAAAATGATTTTGATTTTAATATTATTTTTTAAATAAATTTAATGTGCTTTATAGATATTAATATGACAGGTACAACTTTAGAATCCTAGTGTTCTTTTTTTTTGTGGATTGTGTGTAATGTTTTAATTAATTTTTTTTTTGTTTTAAACCTACAATGTTTTTGAGGATTTGGTGCATGTGTTTAATTTAAACCCCTGCTTTTAAAATGATTTTTGATTTAATATTTTAAATTTTTAAAAATCTCTTTACCGTATTAATAATGACAGTATACAACTTTAGAATCCTAGTGTTCTTTTATGTTTTGTGATTGTTTGTAGTCGTTTTAATTATTATTATTATTATTATTTTTGCTTTTAAACTCCTAATGTGTTGCTGAGGAATTGGTGTTCGTGTGTATTTAACTTTTAAATCCCTGTTTTTTTTAAAATGATTTTTGGATTTAATATTTTAAATTTTTAAAAATCTTTAATGTGCTTTTATGATATTAATATGACAGTATACAACTTTTAGAATCCTAGTGTGTCTTTCATGTTTTTGTGATTGTGTGTAGTCGTTTTAATTAATTTTTTTTTGTTTTTAAACTCCTAATGTGTTTTTGAGGATTTGGTGCTTATGTGTATTTAACTTTTAAATCCCCGCTTTTTTAAAATGATTTTTGGATTTAATATTTTAATTTTTTTAAAAAATCCTTAATGTGCTTTTATTATATTCATATGACAGTATACAACTTTTAGAATCCTAGTGTGTCTTTAATGTTTTTGTGATTGTATGTATTCGTTTTAAATTATTTATACGCTTGCAAAATTTTTTCCAAATAATTCTACATAATTCCAAAATTGTGTTTCTCGGACTCAGGGAGGTCTAAAACGTGGAGATTCGTCAAAATCTCGAGTTCCAATTTTTTGACGATTACAATACTTAGAAAGTAAAAATAGGTTTTGTTTCCTAATTGTGTAATTTCATCCAAATATGGCTGGCTGTGCATTGCAGGGTTAAAGTGACAGGATATTTTTGAAAGGAATAAAATTTATGAAAATTTCTTGGGAAAGTATGCGATCTGACTTATCATCATGTGAAA
>BGPR01010160.1:0-13814 GCA_013235015.1 Araneus ventricosus
ATTTCAAGTTTAAGCTTACAAAAATCAAGTTTATTTTTCTTTTGCCAAATTTAACTTTTTTTTCAAATTTAATTTTTTTGAATTAAATTATTTGTGCAAGTTACAAGAGATTTTCGGAAATAAAGTGATTTCAATGTCTTACGTAAGCATCACTCAAACTCCCCCTCCCCCCCTTGGGTGCTTACATAATATTTGAACGGCCCCTTATGGTTGGGAAGAGAGTTTTACAGGGGTAAGTATGGGATGATTAGCAGCAGCCACGTCTGGTTCCCCGACCTTGGCGACAAACTTGGCCTCAAATTTGGCTACGAAATATGGGATCTCAAAGGTACTGGAATCTTCTCGACATTTCCGTTAGGAGAGAAGATACGCTTGAATGTATTAGAAGATTCCATGTGACGTCACGACCTGCCGCGGGAGACTACATAAGGAGGGCGCTTGGATGACGGAGTGTGTGTTGATCCATTGGGAACGACTTTAGAGCTTCGTCCGCAGTGCGAGCTAGGAAGCTGGTGAGCTGAGCGCTATTGAAAGTGCAGTTATTGTCGTCACTAGTTATTTGCTGACTGTTTGTGTTGTTAAATATCAGAGTGCTGAACTGTTTTTACCTGTGAATTGTTGCCTGTTCACATTGGTAATCTGTGCAAGAACTATTGTTTCCTGTACCTGTGCTACGTGCTTTCCTGCATATTTGTAAATAAACTTTCATTCTCCATTATCCTGCGTGTTGGACTGTTTACACCATACACCCACAGTAAGACTTTTGCAACGGTATGAAGTTTTTGAGAATTCTTCCTGAGATAATTAAAGGCTTATATCACGAAAAAAGTCTGTTATTGAAAACAACATTATTTTTCATGATGTGTGAAAGTGTCTTTGAAATATTTGAGAGTCAGCTTTCTCTTTCTTCAACAATTAGGCTTCATGGATGGTTAGTACTGTAAAATCTTGATTTAACATGAATAGCAAGTCCAAATTCTTGCTGGCCACTTTAATTGGCGGAATTTCAAAATTTGGATTGCCCTTTTCAAGTATTATTTGATTTAATTATATATACAATTTATATATATTTTAAGTCTTCATGAGATTATTTTTATAAGTTTTTATTCAACTTAACTGTCGTGTCCTCAGATCTTGAGATCGATTTCTTACCCACTTCCAATCGAGCTACAGCTTTGAAATTTAGCACAGAGGTGGGCTTCCGGTGACAATACAATATTTTGCAAAAAAAAAAAAAAATTGTAATCTATAACTATTTTAAACTTAAAAAAAATGATATTAAAATTTTAGCCCTATATTTGGGAGATAAAGTTTGGAAGGTGGTGACCTCACGTTACGTAAGGTTGTAACAACACCACGAAACTAACAGAGAAGACGCTATACTTCCGGCGCTGCACCGATGAATGACGTAATAGCTCGTGTTTCTACGCGTCTTGGGTTTACTTTCTATTAAAATTCGCCATTAACCAGAAGTAGATTTTTTTTTTTACTTCGTGTGCGCCAAACGTTTTGTAAGTTATCATGTAATATATTACGGATTTATATTTCAGAAAGTTAAAGCCATTAAAGCATTTTAAAAATGTAATTGTACATATGTATATAATAATTTTAATATGTGTTTTATATTGGAGAATTCAATAATTGAATTTGGTTTACTATGCCTAACATGTCATGTGTACTCGTGTCAGCCGTCACTAAAAAGTAGAAAATAAAATAAATTAAAAAAATTAAGGTATAAGCTTTTATTCATGCGAAAAATGAACGCAAAAGTTGAAATTAATTTCTCTGATTACAATAAAATGCATGGTTCGAATAAAAGCGTGGGCGCCTTATATAGCACCTTATATTTTGTGTACATTTTCTTAAACAAATGGAATATTCCTAGAAGGTAAAGGCGCCCACGTTTTCATTCGAACCATGCATTTTATTGTTACCAGAAAAATTATTTTCAACTTTTGCGTTCACTTTTTCGCATGAATAAAAGCTTATACCTTATATTTTCTTTATATTTATTTTATTACATGTTCAATTATTAGTTTTTATTTATTAGAACTTAAGGTTTTGACTTTTTATTTACTAAAGATAATAATTACTATATATATATAAGATCAGGCTTTAAAAAGGTGAAAGGCAGTCCATTTTGATCATAGAAGAGACCATTTTTGCTTAAATCTTCTTTTATTGAGGCATCAGGCGTTATTTCTTCATAGGTAATGAATGCGCAGAACGCTTAAGTACCCAGGAAAGGGAATTTCCCCTTTAGAAACTCGTAATTTGAAAAGAAAGTTGTAGTGCGTTTATTATGATGAAAGTAGAAGTATTTAAAATGAAGTGTCGTTAAGATTGTTTAGGAAAGTTAAAAAATTAAAATATCACACACACACACACGCACGCACGCACGCACGCACACAAGGGTGTCTCAAAAAAGTGGAACAAGCGTTTATTTTCTTCAATATTGATCCTAGACATATACTTCCAATTACGAAATTTATTTCATCAAATAAGGAAAGAATTAATAAGGTAAGTATGAAAAGACTTTGATATCCAAGGGGATTGATAATAAAAAGTTACAAAAATTAAATTCTTATGCGTCCCCCGTAGAGCAAAAATGTTAAATAGTAAAATGTTTTTCTTACATTCACCTATTCACATACAAAGTTGTCCGCTTTTATCTGCAAAACTTAAAGAGATATAAGAAGACAAAGTTATTGACTTAGACTTTTCCATACCTCTCACTGCTGTTTTGTCATTCTTTCGATCTACATTTTAGGGATAATATACATATTTCGATAAGATATTTAAAGGGCGGTGTCAGGAAATAACAATGAATTTGTTAAATCTTGTTAAATATTAAAACTATATTTGAAAATTTTGTAAATAGAATTTTATGATACTTCAAATACATTGACTATTTACAAAAATAGTTCAACTTGTGAACCTTCGAAATATATTCAAAGCAGTAAGCGCTCATTTCTCAGAAACAAGCAGTGCTGGAAAAATATTACTAGAATACAATTGAAGTACAATTTTTCAAAAACAGCTTTATCTTCAAATAGTCCAAACTTGAGGTTGTAATTATTTGAATTGTATTTTAGAAAATTACAGCCCTTTATTTCGGAGAGTGACTTTTAATAACAGAAATCGAATATGTGGAAACCAGCCAAGTTCCTATTGAGGCAACAAGAAAGTGAATCCGAAACCTAAAAACAGCCAATGAGAGAGAGGGGAAAAAATCTAGATCGCGAAGGCGAACCATGGGTGAGATTGAAAGGAAAACCAGCGGGAGTGTTCTCCCCTAAACTTTCTCGTATACTTCCCCAAAAAGGTGCCGTTTCTCCTTCCCCCGCGTGGCTAAAAAAATTCAAACCTACTGTTATCCAGAATCCAATGACTATCAGAAGGTTTTTCATTATAGTGATTGAAAAATATCTAGGTAAAGAATCCAATTCAAAGAGACGCGTACCGATTAAAACGCATCTATCGCACACTGCTAGGTTTCACTCTTGCCGTCTCAAGGACAAATTGACGTAATTCGCTCCTTTCTCGTTCACAGAAGATTGCTTCCAGTACGCATGCGCGTGGAGATAACGGATTGGTTTCAATAGTAAATTATACAGACCGATGGGCAGTCAACCCTTTGACGGATTTGGCCCAAAATTTTATACGGACCTACATTCATGACGATAAAACCGTGTACGAAATCTTATCCATCTAGCTATTCAAGTTTTTGAGTTATAGCGTTCACATGACCGCGGACATACAAACAGGCAGACTTCCCGTTGACGGATTTTGTCCAAAATTTGATAGAAACCTACAAATTATGTTTAAAGACCACATCCCAAATTTCATCGCTGTATCTCTAATAGTTTTCGAGTTATGGTGTTCACAGACAGACAGACATGATTCCAAATTTGTGTTTTTCGGACTCGGGGAGGTCTAAAACGTGGAGATTCGTCAAAATCTCGAGTTCGAATTTTTTGACGATTACAATACTTTCTCTTTGTGTACTTCGTATGCGAGAAAGTAAAAAAGAGCATTAATTGGCCTAGCGCCAAACTTGGACATCCGAAAATCCAGTTCTGGCTAAGTTCAAAGATAGAAAGGATAACAATTAGCTTTGCCCCATTATGTCACTTAGTTGTACGCAGTGAGCGAATTTTGGGGCTTTCCAAAATTATTTGGTGTATACCCCCATCCGATGTCTGTCTTACTTTTTCATACATTTTGTGTCTTCTTTGCTCGTTAATAATCGAACTCTCAGAGTGGAGAAGTAAGCAAATAAGAATAGAAACGAAAATACGAATTTTTAAAATAATTTTAATGAGTTCTACAACTCTAAAGGATTATACTATTTGAAACATGTGCTGAAACTTTCAAGTGAATATCTTTTTTAGATTTTGAGATATCATGTTAACGGTGGGGAAATTTTATGGAAAACAAAGTTCTGAGAAAACTGCACTTAAAGATTTCCTTCCGGTTGGTTTTGCTTCAGACGAAGTACTTTAAAATCGTTATAACTTTCTTTCTAATTCACTTAGGAAAAAATTGTAAACGGATTTGGAAAGACGAACGTCTGGACTACAGAAAAGTAATAATAATAATAATTTTCACCAAAATGGTCGAAATTCAGTGTTTTCAGCGTAGGCGGATACCGTAACTTTTTATTTTATTTTCAACTTCCACAGAAACCAAAGTGGTTTCACACAAATTCCTACCTTACTTGATGAAACTTTGTAATTAGAAGGGGTCGATAGAGGTGTGTTTTAGTGGCCTATTTTTGTGAAAAAAATATTTTTGTGAAAAAAAATATTTTTGTGAAAATTTTTTTTTATCATGTAAAACTTTCAATTTCAGCAGTCATATTTCTATATTTTATTTGAATTTGTTTTGTGAAGGGGCCTTTTTCATGAATTTGAATTTTTTGAAGGGGCTGTTTTGATGAAGGGGACTTTTTTGAAGGGGCTGCAAGACGGCCCAATTTTCGCCTAGATCGACCCCTGGAAGTATATGTCTAGGCGCAATATTTAAGGAAATAAATGCTTATTCCACTTTTTTGTGACACCTTGTATTAGTTATTAAATATTGTTACAAAGCTATAAAGTCGTTTCCCTAAGATGCTAATCTTGGCGACAAACTTGGCGATAAATTTGGAGAGCATTTTGGCGACTTGGCGGCAAAGTTGGCGACTTTGGCGACAAAAAGGATTTTCTAGAAGGACCTCGAACTTTCAAGCTATTTCTACTGGTTTCATGAACTTTCTAGAGATCACGTCACTTCCTACGTAATGAAGTCACTTCCTGTTGAAAAGTATAAAGGCAAGCTCTCAAGCCAAGAAGAGTGAGTTGGAATTTGACCTGCAAACAAGCTGGTGAGTTAATAAGAAACCTTTGAGCGCTGTGTTGAGATTTATTGGTAGTCTCTGTTGTGAATTTTCACTAGTGCTGTGCTAATACTTGTGCTACGTTTCTTTGCTTGGGATTTTTTTAAAATAAAGAGCTTTATTTTTTAAATCCTGCTTATTGGATTGCATTCACGTACAATTCGTTACAATATGTTTCTTTTGCTTTAAAGGGCAGGCGCCATGGGTTCTGTGGAAAAAATAATCGTGGACAGATCAGGGGAGGTGGATCGACTATGGCCCTGATGTTGGCCCTCAAGCAATTGTAGCCAGTCGTCGCAATCACCGCGATTGGCAACCTGCTGGATACACGGTAATTATAATGTGAAGCGAGTGCTCGTCGTCTGCGATAAGAAAAGACCAGTCGACTATGTCGCTAAAATGCTCGTTATGATGTTACTCATTGTGTAGTATTATGCTCGTTGTGAGTATTATCTCTTTGTGGGTGTTATCGTTGTGGTGTTACTCGTTGTGGTGTTACCCGATTTGTGGTAGATTTAGCACCGTTGCTGGTATTATGCTATGTTGTGCGATTATACTGGCTTGTATTATGCTCTTTGTGGATCGACTGCATTGGTGTTACATGAATTATTTCTTTGTATTTGCTGCTGGAGTATTATGCTCGTGTGGTATTATTACGTTCTAGTATTATGCCGTATGTGGTATTAGCTCGTTGTAATTATTATGCTCATCTGTTGTGGTATTAATGCTCTTTGTGATAATAAAAATTTGTATTATGCTCGTTGTGGTATTATGTCATCGTGAGTATTATCTCTTTGTGATATATATGCCTTCGTTGATTAGGTTTGGAATCGTGGAAAGGCCTTAGGTGTGGGTTTCTGGTTAGTTAAAACCCAAACCAGCATTCGTTAATAAACCAGCGGAGTGGTCTCCATAGCTTTTCGTATACTTCCCAAACAGGTGCTTTTCCACTCCCTCGCGAGGATAAAAAATCCCAACTCATCTGTTACCCAGAATCCAATGACTATCAGAAGGTTTTCTATGTGATTATAGTGATTGTGTAAATATTAGTAAGAATAAGATTCAAAGATATGCGTACCGATTTAAACGCACCTATCATCACACTTTAGGTTTCACTCCTGTAGCTCAAGGACAAAGTGACGTAATCCTTCACAAGCCACAGAAATTGTACGTATGGAGAATCGATTAAGAAAAATTAATAGCACAATTTGAACCATTCTTTTCTTTAACGATTGAAGCAAAAATTGACGCAATCATTAAAGAAAAGAAGGTCACATACCATTTTCCGATTTATATAAGATGTGTGTTAAAGATGTGTATTTATTAGTGAAAAAATCAGGGCAGATCGAACAGATCTAATCAGCCCTCGATGGATTTGAGTCCAAAAGAATTGTGATACATTTCAAGACTGATGAGTAAAACTATGTACCTAAATTTTATCCTTTCAGTATATTCCAGTTTTTGAGTTATAAATGTTCACATACGCATTGACTGAACATTTCCTGGACGGTTTGTCCAAAATCTGATGAATACAAACTGATGTTTAAGATATTCCATACCAAATTTCATCTCCAGCTCTCAATAGTTTTTCGAGTTATCTAGTGTTCACATGAAGACTATAATTCAAAATTGTTTGTTTCTGGACTCAAGGGAGGTCAAATTGGGAATTCTCGAATACTTCGAGTTGAATTTTTTGACGATTACTGAGCTTTTCTCTTTGTGTACTTGTATCAGAGAAAGTGTAGTTGAGGTTAAGGGTATGAAAAACGGATTGAATGAGCGGTTTCAGCATGAAACTTTGTCTTTTAGCTTTCTCGTATCAGTACACAAAAGAAAAGTATTGTAATAGTCAAAAAAAAAATTGAACTCTGAGATTTGACGACTCTCCCATTTTGACTCCTCAGTCCGAAAACACTGAATTGCTCAATTACTGTCTGTTCAATAACAAACTCGAAAACTATTGAAGCTACGATGAAATGGCGATATGTGATCTTTAAACATAATTCTGTAGTTTTCCTATCAAATCTAGAAAAATCCGTCAAAGGAAGTTCGTCTGTATCTATATGTCCGAGTCAGTGCGAACACTATAACCAAAAACTTCAATATAGATGGACAGGTACTCACCACGGATTTTCCTATCGTCATGGAATGTACGTCCGTATAAAATTTTGGGCACCCGTCAGCAAAGTGATGTCTGTCGGTCTGTCATAGACGCCCAACTATCGAAACCAATCCGGTATCTCCACGCATGCGTACTGAGAGAGAGAGAGGAATTTCATTACGGTAGCGAGGTACGTCAGGTTTGTCCTTGAGCCGATACAGGAGAAAACCGTTGGACTCATGCTTGTAATTTCATTTCTTTTTGCCAGATATTTTCAATCACTATATTGAAAACCTTCTGATAGTCATTGATTTTGACCCAGGAACAATAGGCTCAATTTTTATAATGCCATTGGAAAGAACAGCACCTTTTTGGGAGTATCGCAGAAGTTTAGGGAGAACACTCCGCATGGTTTATTAAAGAATGGCTCGGTTTGAGTTTTTTTGCACAACCGGATGAAACTAAATTTCCACGCATTCTTGCAACCCAAAAGATGCTAATCAGCAGTACAAACCACAAAGAGCATAATACCACAACGAGTAAACCAATAAAGAGCACACAACGAGCATGCGAATACCACAACGAGCATAATACCACAACGAGTAACACCACAAAGAGCATAATACCACAACGAGCATAATACCACAACGAGCATAATACCACAACGAGTAACACCACAACGAGCATAATACCACAACGAGTTTAGGGGAGAACACTCCCGCTGGGTTTAAGACACGTCCGCAATATTCTTTGATTTAAATCCAAAAAAAGAAAAAAAAATCATCTGGTCAAAATTGACTCAACAGGTTTAGAACTTCCCCTCTGTAAGAGTGGTGTTTGGGGCAAGTGGTTCAGAATCAGGCTTCCGCCATTCATAGTTTCCACCATCACTTCCAAAAATATTAAATTTACGTTTGTCTCTGAATATAATGCTATTCTAAAAATCATCAGGCTGAAATATGCTTTTCAGCAAAAGCAATCTTTTTATCTATATTGAGTTTGGAAATGAATTATTTTTTAATGGCTACGATTCCATTATAATTAGTTTTCCTGAACACCCTTCTAATAGTTTCTGCTGATACATTTCTTTCTATTGTTGTGGACGTCGATGTAACAATTTCTACAGCACTCAATATAGAATTTTTTCGTATTTGTCTAACCAGCGGGAGTGGTCTCCCCTAAACTTTCTCGTATACTTTCTAAGTGGAAATTCGTCAAAATCTCGAGTTCGAATTTTTTTGACGATTACAATACTTTCTCTTTGTATACTTCGTATACCAGAAAGTAAAACAAAAAAACAAACAAACCTGAAATCAAATATCTGTTGCCACGTTTCAAAAAAATATTACTTTGAAGCAGGCGCGATAAAATAGGCAATGCAATGAATACTAAAGCGAAAATTCTGCTTTGGAATTGAATTCCCAAGAAAACAATTTATACTACCACAACCGTAACAATTGCAAAAGCGCGTGAATAAAAGATTTGCTGAAATAATGAGATCGGTTTGATTTACAACAATAAAAAAATTGTTAACAATTGATGCTTGAAAACATTATTTATTGTTGTAAATAAAATTTACAACAATAACAGATTGCTAGAAGTACGCATGCGCATGAGAATCGGATTAAAAGAAATTGAATATGCAATTTCAACGCCTCTTTTTGACGGATTTGCCTCAAAATTTTATACCGACCTACATTCATGACGATAAAACTGTGTACCAAATTTTATCCCTCTAGCTATTCAAGGTTTTGAGTTATAGTGTTCGCATGGCCGCGTACATACAGACAGACTTCCATTTTGTCCAAAATTTGATAGAATCCTACAAATGATGTGTAAAGACCACATACCAAATTTCATCCCTGTAGCTCTAATAGTTTTCGAGTTATCGTGTTCACAGACATATAGACACACAGACATAATTCCCAAATTGTGTTTTTCGGACTCAGGGAGGTCTAAAACGTGGAGATTGGTCAAAATCTCGATTTCGAATTTTTTGACGATTACAATACTTTCTCTTTGTATGCTTCGTATACGAGAAAGTAAAAATTTTTCTCGTAGTCGTCGAACTGAGAATTCCCTTTCTCCATCTACCAGGCTTATTTGTTATTAGTCTAAACTTTTTATACTTTTGGATGATTTTTTCTATGCTTCCATGAGTACTCCGAACATTCTTTGCAATTTCACGTCGATATTTGCCTTATTTAGATATTCGAATTACAAGTTTCGGTGTATTAACGCTTGATTTAGTTATAGACCTAATTTTGAGATGTTAAAAAGAACCTAATTTCCCGTGGATATCAATTACTGGGGCATTGCAACATCAAATTTATTACGCTGGTTCATTTAAAGAAAAGAACTGGTGGCCAAATTCAAATTTTTATGAAGTGTATACTCAATTTTGTAGCTCTCAAATTTGGAAATTCAACATAAAAATTTAACAATTTTAGTTATTATAATTTCCACATTTTTGTTTTCTTGCTTAATGCATTCTATAGAGAGCATATTAACATTCCTGTAAGTATTAAAATTAAATGAATATTTTAAGTTGCTATTTTAGGCGTTAAACGCCTAGTGGTGTAGACTCAATTTTGGGACATTTGTACATTCGAAAATTTACTATCATTTATGAGAGCGTTGGCAATTATATATTGTTGCGAGTCTGAGGCATTAAATATTTTGCACTTTTTTCTCGATTTTCAAAATGCGCTGTGTTTGCGCGATCATTTACGTGTACTCCTAACCAGTAGGGTAGACCGGGGCTAGTTGGGCCGATTTTACTTCTAAGAATTTTTTAAAAATTGGTATTCAGCATTAAAAATTTTTTAAAATGCAAACACTATCAGTGTACCTTCAGAAAGAATTCACCATAATAACATTTGAAAATATTAACTATTAATATTAATTTAAAAGCTGAAACTGATACCAAGTCGCGTGTCCCAACCTGCCCCGACTACGGGGTATGTTGGGCTACATCAAGGGGTAAGTTGAGCCACATCACTTATTTAAAATTCTGGTAAGGTAGAATTGAAGAAACATAAAAAAAAAAATTATCACATTTTACTTTTCATTTCCTGCGAACGGTAACACAAGATAGCCTAAAGGAAAATTTCTTTCATACACCTTTCATTGATGAATCCATAAAATTATAAAATTATGTGAAGCAAAAAACCAAGAAATTGGAACTACAAAATTAATAAGTTTTATGTTAGAAACAGAATTAAATTACTTCATCGTTACAATTTTCATCATTACAGTTAATACAAACATAAAATACTGTTTCGCCAGTATTACTAAAACAGCAGCTTTCATTGTTTCAGAAGAAGCATTCCCCCTATCCGAACATAATGGCGAACCATCTTAGCAGGTAGCCCTACAAGAGAAACAAAGTAGCATGATGTGATTATCACAAAAAATTCTTGCATATTATTATATTTAAGGTGTGGTGTGGTGGTGGGTTTAAAAGATTTTGACTTTCAGAATTAAACCAATGATTCATCAGATCACCACTCGAATAAAAACCTTTTAAAGTTAATGGCCTAAAACATAAAATATGCGTTGTGTAGTGAAATTTGCAATAACCTCCAAGTTTATCATTTAAATCAATGTGTAGATTCAGATCTAGTAAAATTCCCTTGAAGTCAGTGTGCTTCGAGATATAATTAATGACAGACACATAAATAGAAAATGATAACAAATTTATTTAAAATCTAGAATTTTGTTGAATTTCTTGGCTAATCAATAACACTACTAAATGCAAATCATATTCATACATTTTTATATGGAGAGGCCTCTTCCACTTGTCAGCATTTACTTATATAAAAAAAAACATAACACTTCTATAATAGGACATATGTTGTGATTCACTCTAGCACTCATCGCTTTTAGTTATTCTTAAAATTTACCATTTAATTTGATAGCTATCCTTGCACATTTAGTAAAATTTAAATCAAGTATTATTATTCAGCTTAATTCAATTATCTTAGATTTTACACAAATCAATAAAAATCTTGTCTGTCCATACATCACATTTACATGAGAATTCACTCAGGCAAAGATAAAAAAGTTATCACAATAATCTCTTTAATAACGTAACAAATGTTGAGATTCACTTCTGGATTAAACTTTTAAACTTCAAAAAAATTACTTAACCGACAGGTGTGGCTGATTGTTGCTGTTTGAACTGTCAACAAAGAAAGGAACTAATTTTCTCCCGTAATATTCACCCAGGCGCCAGAAACCGCCTGAGTCCGGCCTGTGTCGAATGAGGCGATTTGAGGCGGCATAGGGTTCATAGGGTTAAATAAATCGATAAATTTTTATGGCGAGAAAATAATGAGTTCACTGTGTATTCGTGAAAAATTGCAAATACCGTATTACACCATCTTACCTACCAATTTGACCTGTGTGGTTTCTTTTCGTGTTTCACCTTTTAATGAAATCTTGCATATCCAAAATTTTTGCAACACTCAGATGCGCTTCCCATGTGTGTAATCCAAGATCATCCCACGGCGCTTCTTCCTTGAAATGGTTTCTTGGGGCGATTTCAGAAGCAGAACCGATTTACTTCATCAAAAATGGGGCATTTCGTAAAACAATAATGCATTTTCACCTCGAAGTGCGCTGTTTAATTTTTACTTTCTCGTATACGAAGTATCCAAAGAGAAAGTATTGTAATCGTCAAAAAATTCGAACTCGAGTTTTTGACGGAACTCCACGTTTTAGACCTCCCTGAGTCCGAAAAACACAATTTTGGAATTGTGTCTGTGAACACGATAACTCGAAAACTATTAGAGCTACGGGGATGAAATTTGGTATGTGATGTTTGCACATAATTTGTAGGTTTCTATCAAATTTTGGACAAAATCCGTCTACGGGAAGTCTGTCTGTCTGTCAGCCTTCATGCGAACACTGTAACTCAAAGACTTGAATAGCTAGATGGATAAAATTTGGTACACAGTTTTATCATCAGGAATGCAGGTCCGTATCAAATTTTGGACCGAATCCGTCGAAGGGTTGATTGTCTGTCGGTCTGTATAATCGCATATTTTTAATCGCAATAACTTCTCAACAAAATTACTTAGATAAATAAAATTTCGTATGTGGCCTTCTTACCTTAATTGTAAATTTGTGTCCAATTGCTGTATCAATCGGTTGAAAAAAGATTTTCAAATTGCATAATTAATTTTTCTAATCCGATTCTCCATGGGCATGCGTACTGGTAGCAATCTGTGCACTTGGAAGCTATTGAGCGAATTACGTCGCTTTGTCCTTGAGTCGGCAAGAGTGGAATCTAGCAGTGTGTGATAGATGCGTTTTGATCGGTACGCATCTCTTTGAATCTGATTCTTTATCTAAATATTTTACAATCACTATAATCTACAATGAGAAACCCTCTGATAGTCATTGGATCCTGGGTTACAGTAGCTTCGAATTTTTTTATCCTCGCGGTGGGAGGGGAAACAGCACCTTTTTGGGGAAGTATACGGGAAGGTTTGGGGGGAGACCACTCCCGCCGGTTTAAAATGAGAGCGCATTTTTAGAAAGTTTTTTCCAGATGGGTAGCGCGGCGTTACGGCTGTCTATGCGGTCGTAAATTATTGGACGTCGCCCATTTTGAGAACCACTATCTGGGAAACTATTAAAGCTAAAAGAAAAATAAAGGCATGCATTTGTAAGGAATTTTACGCTCTTTAATTTGTTAAATGAATTGCAGTTCGAAAACTGAATAGTTTTTGAAATATTCAAGAAAAACTAAAAATGGAAACCAGAAAACCCGCATCGGCTTCTGCTGATCGGTAGCCATTGCGTATGGAAATCTCTGGCTGTAGCAAATTTAGAACGCCGTTATGGTACGCCACCTATCTGAAAAAGACTTTTTTCTATTTGCTCTCTCATTACAAAAAAAAGCGCCAGTGGTAACATTATTAGTTCTTTTATTAGTGTTTGAAAATGGATCCAATAATTTATGACCAACTTGTATAATAAACCAACTACTATTCTGTCTCCACAACGATTCTCAAGACCAGTACTTTATATCCCTCGTCCCAGCGTTTCTGAAAAGTTTGTCGCCGTATATTTTCTGAAATGAAAGTTTTGTGAGATTATTTTAAATTCCGTTTTAATTTAAATTTGTCATATTAAATTCCTATACTATCCCTATTGCACATTTTGTTTTATTTATGAACCATATTTCAAATTATGTTTATTATATTTTTTAATAAAACTACATTTCTTTGGCTACACATGATATTTTGTTCATAGAGCACTGGCTCGCAATGTCTTAATATGTCCGTGCCCACGAACGACGCAAAAAAGTTCCAAAACTGAACG
>BGPR01010160.1:21458-34225 GCA_013235015.1 Araneus ventricosus
TAGGTATTTCGTGAATTACCTAGTTATTTTCAATCCGTTCTTTGATAGAGTAACTAGGTATTTTATGAATTACCTCGTTGAATACCTAGTTATTCTATGAAATAACTGAATGATACGCTTTAACGCTTACACATACACTTATGTCTGTTTTTATACACTTTTATTTAACTTAACTTGTTTCATGTTTGTAAAGATGGAATTTCTTTTTTATCGATTTTTCAGTCGCTCTCTGATGTGTTAATTTTTAAAAATATTGTATATTTGTGTGTTTTTGATGATAAATACAGTATTCTAATATTTTCAGAACTTAATTAACTGAACTTAATATTAACTGAACTCTGCTAATCTATTAATATAAGTAAAGTTCGATACCAGTGGTAACAGTGACAGTAAATTTGAAGGGAAAAAAGGTTTTAAATTCCAAAATACATTAAAGCACCGTGTTTGCGTTTCTCATTTAAGTAGGAATTGTATTTTCCCAGTCTAGCTTAAAAGCGTAAGTTTAATCCCTTCCTAACAATATTTTCTCACTTTACAAGCTCATTTGAATATTGTTGTGTCAGCGGAAAGATATCGGGAGATAACGATCACGTGGTCTCTTCGTGCTAATCACGTGATGCGTAGGTGTAAGCTCTCCGTTAAAGCCAAGTGTAATGTTTTAATCTGGGGAGACGACTTTTCGAAATCGAGCAGACATGCGGTAGATGCGAGCATAGGCAGCTACGGGGTCTTTTCCCTGTTAGCACGGCGGCGATGGGCGATGGCTGTAACTAAACCTTTTAACGAGGTGTAAGTTGATATCTTAAGTAAGTAACAAACCCTAAATCCCTCTTGTCTAAAATGTAAATAATTATCTGTGTAAATACCTTTCTAATATTATGTTTTAATAAATAAATACTTTAGTTTTTAACTCCTGTTTCTCATCCTTTATCTTTGGTGCATTTACCCCTAGAGTGTTCCTTAGATGAAGCATTTTTATCTGTAGGCGGGTTTGGAATTTAACCTCCCACCTTTTCCCCCACATTTATACGTCATTTACATTTATACGTCGTTTTATCACAGTCCCGATTCATTCCTATTCATTGTAATGATAAAGCGCTTCGTTTATATGAAGCAAAGCTTCGTTTATATGAAGCAAAGCTTCGTTTATTTGAAGCAAAGTTTCGTTTATATGAAGCAAAGTTTCGTTTATATGAAGCAAAGCTTCGTTTATATGAAGCAAAGTTTCGTTTATATGAAGCAAAGCTTCGTTTATATGAAGCAAAGCTTCGTTTATGCGTCGTTTTCCCCCTTTCTGAAATGTGAACATTTCCTCTTTTCTTGTATGTGAACTGTGATAAAAATGGTCATGACTTCGAAATTATTCACAATTGCTGAATTAATAGAAGGCAAATTGTCTGGTGCTAATTCAAGCGATGATGAAGAAGTTATTCCACCACTTCCTTTAAAGACAGAATAGACTCCACTGAAAAACTTCGAACTTATTAATTATTTAATTTGAAATCTTCTCGACTCTTTAAAAAGAAATTAAGATATTCGGACACGTATGCAAAGAACACGTAGAAACAATATATGCAATTTGTACATATATTGAAAAGCGGTAATATAACATATTACGCTAAGTGAACTATTAATAATGTTAGCACATAAATGTGTGCAGGTGTATTAGTAAAATCATTAAAATTTGTTTTGTTTTGTGAAGGATGAAGATGTTTTTCGATGCGATTTTGCTGTTTGATTAATAGGTTGACTTGCCGACGTGGTGTTGTAGAGAAAGACATAGACATTTCCACGATTCATTTACATGATAGCCTTTTCACACTGTAAAACATATCCGTTTTTTCCCCTGACTTTTTCCGTATATTTGACGGTTTAAAGCTGTTTTGTTGACAAAACGGTTTTTCACCGTTTTCCGCTCCAGCCATAAACGGTTTAAAACCGTCAGTTCAAATTCTATTTTTCGTCATACGGTATTGCTTTCCGTACGATAATTTTCCCTTTTCTTAAATGTAATTTTATTGCATTCATTTCATGTTTTTAATAGGGTTCCATCTCCGCTATTGTTTACACATGTTGCAGTAACTTGTTGTCACTCATGAAAGCTAACCTTAAAACACGTGTTCTGGCAATAGTTGATTTTTACACCACTAGAGCTATAGTGACTTTAAAACTCAAATAGATTATTTTTACTTCATTTTTTGAAGTCTCCGGTGGTCTAGTGGTTAGAGCGACTGCCTTTTATTTCTATGAACGCGGTTTCGATCCCCGGCTCCGAGGAGTTAGAAGTTTTGTCACCATCTTGCATCGAAATCGTCCAAGTAAGCTCAATTAAGAATTATATTAATTAAACTAATTGAAATTAATAATTAAGCCTTGATTAATTAATATTCCTAATTGATAATACACATCAGCACATTTCAACTCGAACAGAAGGAGAAAAACAACTCAACTCAGTCGATGACGTCACTTACTTCGATGACTTAATTTTTACGGAGAAAACTTAATTTCATGCGGTAAAAAACCGTTGTGACTACGGATTTACTTCGTAACTTTTACGGGAAAAACTTGTTCCTGTATGGTAAAAAACCGTTGTGCCTACGGATTTACTTCGTAACTTTTACGGTTTTGCACAACCAACCCAGCTGCCAGTTTAAAACCGTAAATTTTACGGGTTTTTTTTTACAGTGCATGTTATAGCCATGGTAATGCAGCTGATGGTGCAAAAAACCGATTCAATCTATATATTTAAAATAATTGGCAAAACAAAAGGGACAGTACCCCAGCTCCAACCACTCGACCGATTTCGATAATTTTTATTTCACACGGAAGCTTATGATGTCTAGAAATGTCATAAATGGTCGCCTGCCCCCCCAACCACACTCTATTTTCGAGAGAAATCGAAACAGTACTTCTCTACTGTACATCCTCTGTGGAAACAAAACTTTCAGACAATCCCCCATCCCCAATCACTTGATCGATTTCGACAAATTTTATCTCATATGGATGACCTCTAAGATATGTCGTCAATAGTCGCCCTCCACCTACCACCCTCCATTTTCGAGATACATCTCAAAAGAGAACTTTGGCGAAGTCCCTCAGCCTCTATAACCGCCAATTTATCTCGCCAAGCTCCAAGCATAGCTACAGGCTATTAATATTACTGGCGAATATTTGTTAGATTCTGTATTAGATTTTGAACCAATTCGGACAAAGAAAAGAGATATTTTCCCGAACACAACTCGATTTTTATAAGCTTTTATTCAACTTGAGTGTCGTGTCCTCAAATTTTGAGATCGATTTCTTACCCACTTCCAGTCGAGCTACAGCTTTGAAATTTAGCACAGTGGTGGGTTTCCGGAGACAATACTATGCTAAAATATTTGCAATTTATACCTATTTCAAACATAACAAAATGATACAGTCGACGCTTGTTATAACGATCCTCTGCGTCCCGCAGTAAAAGGTCTTTATAACGAGTGGTCGCTGTAATGTATATAATTAAAAACTGTACACATGCACGCTCAGCAGTTCCATATAAATAGGCGATTTTTAAAGAGATTCCAACTAAATGCTCAATTTATTTTTTATCATTGGTATTAAAAATAAAATTTTATCAATTAAAAATATATTCCTAAAACAGATTTTAAAGTAGAAAATAAAGGGTGTTATATACTTACAAAACATTTATTTTCTAAAGAAAAAATCGAAAATGGTTTTTTGTCTTTTCTGCATATGTGCTTTTTGCAAAACATAATTTTCCATTTCAGTTAAAGATGATAAATAATGTTCTGCCTTTCAAAAAAACATTTTAAAGTCTCAATAGCACTTGAAACATTTTTTTATTCTAGGCTATTCTAATTTCCGCGCTGTGGTGAGTGGTAATCCCCCCCTTCCCCCGTCAAAGTTGAACTGTAACACTGAAGACTCTACATCTACGAAGCTTGGCAATACAATAATCAAGGTCATTTACGTTTAGAAACATTTCTTTTTGGAAACAATATCGGGAAGAGTGTTCGCTGAATTCGGACGTTGTATTGGGATTAGACGACACTGTACGGTCGTTATAACGGAAGTAAAATAACATAGTGCATAGGGAAACACAGTTGGGTATTTTATCACTGGTCGTTGTAATGGAATGGTCTTTATAATGTGTGGTCGTTATAACGAGCGTCGACTGTATTAAAATTTTAGCCCTATATTTGGGCGATAAAGTTTGGAAGGTGGTAACCTCACGTTACGTAGGGTTGTAACAACACCACGAAGCTAACAGAGAATACGCTATACTTCCGGCGCTGCACCGATGAATCACGTAATAGCTCGTGTTTCTACGCGTCTTGGGTTTACTTTCTACTGTTCAGCCACGGATTCCGAGACTACCACTTTTGGACGATTTTACACCGGAAAGGGGTGTCAGGCAATGAGTCCATATGAGCGTATTTCCGGAGTTCTTTGTTAGATCACGCTCAGTAAAATGTAAAGTCTTCC
Source organism: Araneus ventricosus (assembly GCA_013235015.1). Classification (NCBI taxonomy): domain Eukaryota; kingdom Metazoa; phylum Arthropoda; class Arachnida; order Araneae; family Araneidae; genus Araneus; species Araneus ventricosus. The sequence goes on from BGPR01010160.1 coordinate 25,944, forward strand.
ATTCTTCACTTTTTCCCTATTAACTCCGCCCAGCGCATGCGCAAAAGCACGGAGGGTTTCCGAATCCGTTACTATACAATATTAGAATTTCGCCAACAACCAGATTTTTTTGTACTTCGTGTGCGCCAAACATTTCGCACTCAAAGCAAAAAGAGAAAGTTGTGTCGATCGATTCTCTTTTTTTTTCCTATGTTTATATCAGATGTTAAAAAATTCAGAAGTATCCGTTATTAGCAGTACGCGCACGGCGTTGCCCGTGGAATCAGGACTTCAACAAAATGAAAAAAAAAACCCTGCCCGCAATGGCATGAAAAAGTTTTGAAAATAAAATCAAAACAAAAGATATATATTATTGATTTTCCCGCTTATTTGTTTTAGCGATAATGAAATTTAAATGTAGAACCAGCGGGAGTGGCCTCCCCGAAACTTTCTCCCATACGACCAGTAATGTGGGGTGGGTAAACACCCAGTGGGTAGGTAAATATTCTTGGGGTATTTCCCCAAGGCCTGGTTATTTTGAGAAAAAAATTATGAATGGTGATTTACAATGAAACATGAATTTCCCAAAACTTAATATTTTGCAAAAAAAATTGCGTATATTGTACATTTTTACGCGAAGCTGAGGTACGACAACTTTATTTAACGTTTTCGAGTACGAAATCTTATATTTCGCAAGATTTCACCATACCTTCCAGCTGGAGAATGTCAGAACGAAGTTAAGGTTCAGGGGGTTGCCATAATTTCCGAAGCGCGTGTGAGCGACTCGCTACAATTTAATTCGTAAACCGCCAAGGTCAAACGCCAACTGTACTAACTTGAGTGAAATAAGCGAAACGCTCGCCAACACAGAGTCGTAATGTGCATTTTGAACTAAATATGCAATTTGAACGCCTGTTTTTTAACCGATTGAGATGAAAATTGGGCACAGATCTATAATTAATGTTAGCATCCGTGATAGCAAGTTTTATGTATCTAAGCCAAAGGGCTTATGAGATACAAGTATGCGATTATACAGACCGACAGACAGTCAACCCGTTGACGGATTTGGCCCAAAATTTTATACGGACCTACATTCATGATGATAAAACTGTGTACCAAATTTTATCCATCTAGCTATTCAAGTTTTTGAGTTATAGTGTTCACATGACCGCGGGTGGACATACAGACGACAGACTTCCCTTTGACGGAATTTGTCCAAAATTTGATAGAAACCTACAAATATGGTTTAAAGATCGAAACCAAATTTCATCCCGTCTCTAATAGTTTTCTGAGTTATCGTGTTCACAACAGACAGACATAATTCCCAAATTGTGTTTTTCGGACTCAGGGAGGTCTAAAACGTGGAGATTCGTCAAAATCTCGAGTTCGAATTTTTTGACGATTACAATACTTTCTCTTTGTATACTTCGTATACGAGAAAGAAAAAAACAGTGCAGAGTACGTTAATCCAAAACAATATTAATAAATTGCAACGTCAAAATCATTATTATACAGAAACCAAAATATGCGAGACAAATAAAGATGTTAAGATAGTGCCGAAAATAATAATCTGTCCTCATTTAATTGAAGGTTGTGACGTCACTTGCGCTCTGCACCGTCAGCCAATGAAATTGCCAGCAACGTTCCGGAAAAGTTTCGCGGGAGGAATCTCGCTAGATAAAAATATCTTTCAACTGACAAGGAAAAAATTTATTTAAAAAAACGGGAAAAGATATTTTAACCGTTCTTGTTTTAAATCCGACAGAACCGTTCCAGTTATAAGCTGACAAAACTTGAAAGTAATAGTGTTATTAGAATGTCGGAAGCAGCAAATTTAAAATCAAAAATAAAATTTCGATTATAAAACTGACTATTTTTTAAAAAATTCTCAAAATTCGTTAAATTACGTTTGAAGCTCAAATCAAATTTCATTAGAAAGAAAATTGTTTGTTCTATCCCATGGTGCATTGATTGTTTTTCAACTATCATTAGGAAAGATACTACAGCCGTAAACGTGCCGAAAATGACCCAAAACAACACAAAGCATTAAATACTAGCAGTACGCGCACGGCGTTGCCCGTGGAATCAGGAATTCAACAAAATGCAAAAAAACGCCCACAATGACATGAAAAAGTTCTGAAAACAAAACAAATGATACACATTATTGATTTTCCCGCTTATTTTTCTTCGCGAAAATGACATTTCAACTGTAGGAAAACAATACAGAGTACGTTAATCCGAAACAATATTAAAAAATTGCAGCGTCAAAATGATTATTCTCAATGATTAAATGTTTGAAAACAAATTGCTTGTTATATCCAATGGTGAAAACAAATTGCTTGTTATATCCAAAAATTACCATAAAGGTGAATATTATTTAAAAATTTCTCAAAATTCAGTAAATTATGTTGGAAATTCAAAACAAACTTCATTAGAACGAAAATTGTTTGTTCTATCCGATGGTGCATTGAATGTTTTTCAACGAACATTAGAAAAGATACTACAGCCGTAAACGTGCCAAAAATGACCCAAAACAACACAAAATATTAAATAAAACATTTTCTAGATTAAATTTTAAAATTCCGGCTTCGAGGTGCATTGAGTCACCATTGAGACTACCTGTGTGCTAAATTTCAAGGCTGCAAGTGCGATAGATTCGTCTGGACATCGCACACACACGTACGAACACACACACAAAAACATTGCCTTTTTTAAGTATAGATTGGTTGCGAAAAACTGAGTATTTTCTTCTTTGAAATTTCAAAAAATTGAGATAGGTGGTGTTGTTTGTTAAGCAACGAAGTACTGTTTGGATTTTCAATGGAAAAATACAGTGGAATCTCCCTATAACGAAATCGCTTGGTTCCAGTTGAAAAATTCGTTATAGAGAAAATTTCGTTATACGGAGATTAGAGATTTTTGCAGTTATTTAAGTAAATGTTACAAACCTTTTAGTATGTGCTATAAGTTCAAAAATATTTAATTATGACTTTCTATTAAAATGAATTAATATTTATTATAAATTTGTTACAATTATACTAATTTTTATCGTATAAACAAAATGCTCAAAAGTGAAGACAATTCACCAATTTAGAGAATAATATGTACTAGTACGGATAAACATAAAATGCGTATTGTCACATCCATTTGCTGTTTCCACCCCCACTCCACCCCGATTCTTGGAATCTTGACCCGTAGAAATGTTGCTCCCTCTGTAGAAACCCAGGTCCCCACAACTGCATTACCCTTCACATAGCATTCTATTGTTATGTGTTATCGCTGGAATGAACAATGCGAGTGGTTCCAGAAACAGGCACGTGTGAGCGATTTGTTTGCACAGAAATTAGCAACTTTCTTCAAAAATGACAAAAATCGAAAAGATAAAGGTCTGAAAAAAATTCGTTATAGGGAGACAACCACTTCGTTATATGGAGAATATTTTGAATATTATTTAACTTTCCGATTAAAAATTTCGTTATAGGGAAAAATTCGCTGTAGGGAGACTTCGTTGTTAGGAGACTCTACTGTATATATAAAATAAAATCGATGTTTCTTATTTTTCTTAGGCATTCTGTAAAATGTCAAAATTTTATACATTACCGGTAATAAATATACCTTCAATAATATTTCGAAATATTTGAAAGTGGCTTGTTTTACTGCAGCAAATATTTTCTCGTATGTAGGAAAAATGTATCATATCACGCCAAGTATCAGAGTTGCAGGCATTCTCCAGGGATTACCTGTTCAATAAAACAAATTTTCTCCGGTTTCTTTGCAGATCATAAATTTTTACGACCTTTCAGTTTGATGTAGAGATGTTTCAATATATTTTGTTTTTGAAATTCGATCTCAAGAGCTCTTTATTTATTCCTTGTGCATTACGTAATGGAAAATTGAACAATTCTGATCGTGACTCTTATGATCTAATGGCTGATCAAACAGAAGCTGCGTTTAAGCGATCTTCATATTCACTTTTCGTAGTAAACATTTCTGACTTTTTATGCTCCGTGACAACTCATTAGAGGAATGAATGATTTCTTGATATTTTTTCCATTATTTCTCTTTTGAAGAGAAAACGTCTTTCCGCTCGTTACAGTGATAGTCGGTCGAACTTTCTTGTGTGACAAAATACCGTCGGATTTGAATCTCTAATAACTACGAGACAAACAATGCGAAAAGAATGGTTGGACCCACAACGGAAAGATCATATCTGTAAGAGTTTGTCGCATAGTATTTGTCTTGCCTGCGACGTCATCGTACCAGTGTAGGCGCATGCTCGTGATTGTTATGAATTAGCTTTATATAAGGTTCTAAATAAGTGTAGCGTGGAAACGCGTTTAGCTAGGAGGTTGACTCTGGTGTCATTTTAAAGAGCTCGAGGAGTATTACTAGGACCCAAAGTGTGACAATAAAAATATTTATCATAATATAAGTAAAAATCGGTATTAAATTGAAAATTCAAACTCCGCATGTTTTTTTATTATAACATGCAGAGTTTTCTCTCGAATTGTACGAAACTACAGAATGCTTGACAATATGTAAAATAAACATTGTATTAAAATTTTAATTCGAAGTTTTGAATATTACGGGAAATATGAGAATTTGTAGTAAATAATGTTTTACTGCGCATACGCGAAATGTAGTTCTATACACTGTCGACAGATGGCGCCATCAAAAACCACTCTACATAAAATATCAGAAAGGCGCAGTTCGAGTCCGCGCCGTAGAGTTTTCTTGAAAATGTCGGGATAAAATCATTAAACCAGTATTTCGTATTAATATGTAATTTAATTATCAATTTCTTTAATGCAATATTTACACAGAATAGTATAATGCAGAACAGATAAATCACAAGCTACCACAGACCCTTGTTACATGCGATAAACTTGTGATTGATCTATTCTGTAACCATTATACTACTCTGTGCAAATATTGTATTAAAGAAATTGATGATTAAATTACATATTAATACGAAATACTTTTTTATGATTTTATCCCGAAGTTTTCGCGAAAAATCTCGTATATTCTTAGATTTCAATACAGAGGTTACCTACGAGTGGTACGCGTACCCCATGGGGTACGTGAAAGTGATCTTGGTAATGGCGAAAAACACAAAACGTATAAATATTCTAGAATTTCTTTTCAAGTTCGCATGAAAAATGAAAGTGAAAATTGTGCGAGTTCGAAAGCTTATTCACTAAATAAGAAAAAGGAAGTAGATTAATGTTTAGTAATAGTAATTGCTGGCTCTCATTTTAAGTTAATGCGAAATTATTTCAATGTTGTTTTAACGTTGAACTAACACTATTTTAAACCAGCGGGAGTGCTCTCCCCTAAACTTTCTCGTATACTTCCCCAAAAGGTGCCGTTTCCCCTTCCCCCGCGTGGCTAAACAAATTCGAACCTACTGTTACCCACAGTCTAATGACTATCAGAAGGTTTTTCATTATAGTGATTGAAAAATATCTAGGTAAAGAATTCAATTCAAAGAGATGCCTGCCGATTTTCCGCTCGTACCGGCTCAATGACAAACTGACGTAATTCGCTCTATAGCTTTCGCGTGCACAGAAGATTGCTTCCATTACGCATGCGCGTGGAGATAACGGATTCTTTTCAAAAGTAAATTATACAGACCGACAGACAGTCAACCCTTTGGCGTATTTGGCCCAAAATTTTATACGGACCTGCATTCATGATGATAAAACTCTGTACCAAATTTTGTCCATCTAGCTATTTAAGTTTTTGAATTATAGTGTTCGCATGACTTCGTACATACAGACAGACAGACTTCCCGTAGACGGATTTTGTCCAAAATTTGAAAGAAACCTACAAATTATGTTTAAAGGCCACATACAAAATTTCATCCCCGTAGCTGTAATAGTTTTCGAGTCATCCTGTTCACAGACAGACAGACAGACATGATTCCAAAATTGCGTTTTTCGGACTCAGGGAGGTCTGAAACGTGGAGATTCGTCAAAATCTCGAGTTCGAATTTACTTTGACGATTACAATACTTTCTCTTTGTATACTTCGTATACGAGAAAGTAAAAATGAAATAAAATGTAAAGTCAAATACAAATTTCATTAAGTTTATTAGAGTCGCTTGACTCTTTACCATCTGACTGTATAATTTTTTTGAATTACTGTATAGATGCAACGTTTTAAAAAATGTTCAAATGCCGTTGAACCGAGCTAATTGTTATTTACATGCAGGGATTTATTAGTATAATATGATTCAACGTTTTAAAGTACTAAGTAAACCCATTATCTTGCGAAAATCGCAGGATGCAGCAGAAAACAGACGAACTTCCAACCCGCGGAAATCGCGGGATAAGCAGTCAGAGGATTAATAAAATGAAGATTTAGATGCAACGTATGCAAACATGTTCAAATACCATTGAACCAAGCTAATTGTTATTTACATGCAGGGATTTATTAGTTTAATATGATAATATGTTTTAAAGTACAAAGTAAACCCATTAGATTGCATAAATCGCAGGATGCAGCAGATAACAGACGAACTTCCAACCCGTGGAAATCGCAGGATGCAGCAGATAACAGACGAACTTCCAACCCGTGGAAATCGCGGGATACGCAGTCAGGGGGTTAAGCTAGCGTTATGCCCTTAGAGTTAATAACAAAACTTTTTTTTATGATGACGGATGGTTGGAGGATATAACAGTAGGGGGTACTCAAAAATAAAAAAGACTAGTCAAGGGGGTACTCGAGTGAAAAGAGATCGGGAACCTGCAGTAGAGATTCGATAATCCGAACGGACTGGAGTCGTAATAAGTTCAGATAATCGAAAATTCTGTTAATTGACACTACATTTGGAATAATGACTTCTTTTCTTTAGACAAGGTTTTCAAAACTGTTTATTTGAAATTATAAAATCAAGTCCGCAAATCCTATCACGAGTTACTACTTTAACAATTTCTTTTATAAGTTATCGAACTTCTCACCCCCAGTAGCATAAAGATATTGCACAATATTGTCAATATTCGCAATATTGTATAATATTGTACAATATCGTATAATATTACATAATATAGAATAATATTGTACGATATTGAACAATATTCGCTATATTGTATAATATTGTACAATATCATATAATATTACATAATATAGAATAATATTGTACGATATTGAACAGTATTCGCTATATTGTATAATATTGTACAGTATCATATAATATTACATAATATAGAATAATATTGTACGATATTGAACAGTATTCGCTATATTGTATAATATTGTACAATATCATATAATATTACATAATATAGAATAATATTGTACGATATTGAACAGTATTCGCTATATTGTATAATATTGTACAGTATCATATAATATTACATAATATAGAATAATATTGTACGATATTGAACAGTATTCGCTATATTGTATAATATTGTACAATATCATATAATATTACATAATATAGAACTATATTACATAATATAAACTATATTTTGTGTATAATAATATGTTATATAAAAGTGAACGTTCTTTTAAGTACGTAATTTGCTTTCAACGATTTTTAAAAATCGTCTGATTGAATTGATATTCTGATTTAAATTTTTTTAAAAGCGTTTCAGCGTTAACATGTTTTTATATACAAAATCCTTTGTGTATAATAATATGTTATATAAAAGTATTTTTTACATTAAAATATTAGACCTGAAAGTATTTTTCGCCCCGAGCAATTCCGAGTATATTAGATATTTCCAAATAAAATGAAAGTCGTTCTGAACACATTCAGTTCGACGATCCGTAATTGCGAATCCTCTTCTCACAGGAAATGCCCGCCGGGTTGAGATTGATAACGATTGGAGGAACGTTCACTTGTGTGCCTTATGGGAATTGCGTAATAGAATTTATAAGTAGAATATTTCCTGTGTGATTTTTGTTATTGTTTCAGAGGAATTTTGATTAGGTGTTTGTATTTCTTGCACGTCTTCGACTAAGGCATTGATTTTCATCCTGTGAGGCGTGGAATATCAGACGAGGAGGAGTAACTAAATATTGTTACGAAAATCGTCCCGTGTGTGGGCGGTGAAAACAGTCCAACAAGCAGAATAATGGAGAATGACGCTTTATTCACAAATATTCAGGAGAACACGAAACACAGGTAACAAGAACAATAGTTCTTATACAGATTAGCAACGCCAACAGACAACAACAACTTACTAGTAATAACAGTAACAGCACTTTCGTATTCGCGTCTTCAACTAAGGCTTTGATTTTTCATCGTGTGAGGCGTGGAATATCAGACGAGGAGGAGAAACTAAATATTGTTA